>OX578285.1:39955741-40200741 GCA_951217055.1 Gerris lacustris | reverse complement strand
TGTTAAGCTTTGTCCTTTGGCATTATTGTAATGCCTTAAGGCCCGGCCACACAGAAAGCTACGTGACGCGAGCTAGCTATGTCTGAAAATTCCCCTTCTGTTATAATGAATGGAGGTGGCCACACTAAACGTGACGCTACGCTGGCTAGCTACGCTACGTCGGTGACGTATCTTAGCTATGCAATTCTTTTTTGGCAATTCTATTTGAACGGATTTCTAGGCGAGGGATTTACGCAATTTACTTAGCGCAATTTACTACCCCCTGCAACTCTACCAAAAACATCGAACATAAAGTTTACTTACCTCAAACATACAGCAAGGCATTCTTCAGGTGATATAATCGCTCTGTAGTTTAATTTATTTTTTAGTTTATATCACTTTGAAGAAGATTTAATTAAATTTAAACCTCTTGATGTCATTCTAAAGTTAAAATATTCTTTGAACTTCTCTGCCTCTTGTTTAAGATCCTCCATCAAGTGATGGAATTTCCGTTCTTTTACCGTTCAATGCATGCACCCACTTTCTTTTCTTTTTCTGCTCACATAAAGTAAATATAAGCAATAGCTCTTCATCAGAGCTACTGTGGTCCTTCCTGCTTAACATGACGATGACGAACGAGACTAAAAACATCGCTTTCTGTGTGGCCACCCTACCTAAATATAGCTAGCGTAGCTCTCGCAGATCGCAGATCGCAGACGTAGCATAGCTAGCTCGCGTCGCGTAGCTTTCTGTGTGGCCGGGCCTTACTCGATGCTTCTTTATTCTTATGACAAAGATTAAGTGCTAATGTGGTAATGCTTTACCCTGTCTCATTGTAATAATAATAATAATCTAATCGTGGAACTTACCGCTATGATTATTTCTTGCATATCAATCATATTATTCTTTGCTAATGCATTACTTGGTTCAACTGAAGACTAATTACACACCACATTATAAGTTTATTTCCTTTATTTCCTCCCATTATTATACAGGTTATACAAACTCTTATCTGAACACGCCACATAACAAGTTTATTTCCTCCCATTATTATACAGGTTGTACGAACTCCTAACTGAATAACCGCGTGCTCTCATTTTCTCGTTAGTCTATGTTAATAACATCCCCCTAAAGAGTTATGGGGGTGTTTGTGTCCTTATATTGTAAAAATACTAAAACAAAAAAATAATTTGTAATAAACCTAAGGTTTATTATTTATAAAAATAATTTGATAAAATAATGTCCCCAATATTGACAATTATATCAATTTTAGTATAAATAGTATTAATTATAACAGCAATTTAAGACCGTGTTTGCACACTGCAATAAGCTACACAGTTTGTGAGAGACACCAAGGGCCAAGGGATGTGCCACTCAAGCGTGACACATAGGAACTGTTCCAACATCAAATATTACGTCATTAAGATGTAGGCTCGGCATTACGCCATGTCCTGCGTAATGCCGAAGGACTTAAATTGCTGTTGTGTTTTGCCACCCAAGCAAGTATGGCGGTATGAGAGCACGCTCGTCTCTGATAAGCCCTATATCTGATCTTCTTGATCTGGTATAGGTCCACAGTTTGGTGGGCATCGTCGGGCCCCTGATGAGTCGGACGCGACGAAGCGATGCAGGACATGGCATAATGCCGAGCCAACATCTTAATGACATAATGTCTGATGTTGGAACAGTTCAGTCTGATATCAGCTATATCAGCCGTGGAAAATAGTTAAATATATTTATTAATGTTTAGACACTTACACACACATATTTCAACACACTTATTATTATCATTATTATTTACAGTTATCTATTATTATCATTTCATGTTTTAATGTAAATCAACTTTAGTTAAGGCCCCCACCCCTTCATTACTTCGTACATCGTAGATGTCATCTGTCAGAGGCAGGGCCTGCAAGCCTGACAATGGCAGAGTCTACACATCTGGCTCCCGTCTACCAACTCGCCGAGGCTGGAACAGAACCTGAGCAGAGTGTATCCTATCTCGGAGCAACCGGCAACCACAATATATTCATTTAATATATCATATACCTTAGTTTCATATATATTAAAACAGTTTGAGTGTTATTATCTTCTGATATTTTATCTAAATGTTCAGCATGCCAAATAGCCTGCTTAGATCCTGTACCACCAATCACCTGATTTACACCACACATCACGTCACCATTCACACTTCACCTCTCTACACTTCCCTTCATTTACCTCTATTATATTATTATGTAGTAATAATCCTATTTTTTCTTATTATTATAATATATTAACTATCCTTTTGCACTTATTATTATGTAATAATTATCATTTGCACTTATCCTAATTCTTATTATAGTACTAACCCCATATATGCATGTTACTATTCACTCATTATCATTACACAATTACACCTTACATGCTACTCACATCATTTATTCACTTTTTACATTCGAACTTCTATATTTATCAGCTACACTTATAACCGTTTTAATTAGGATTCTCATATCAGAGCCCTACAGCTCCTATGAGGTCTTAACAATTAGATTGTGTAACTCTGGTGGTAAGTTATAAAAAAACGTGTGATAGCCCATCATACAATTTGCATTTCTTAATTGCAGCATTCAGCTTATCAAGAGTAAAATTGCTATCCAGGATAGCAATTTTATTTCAAATTGCTGAAATTGGAGATGGAAAACGGGTACTTCTTTAGGTTGTTACTCCCCTATGTTTTATTAGAATATAAATGACTAACTAAATAACTATTACGACAAAGGGATGTTTAGTCCAGTATACTTTGGGAGAAAGGAATGTACTTCTGTTTTTATAAGGCGAGTAACAGTCTAAAGAAGAACATTCCGAGGTGATATTTTTAACATCTACTATAGAGCAGCCATTATGGCGTGTACTCGTATGTTACTTGTCCTGGATTGTCATGTCATTAAATAAATAATCTTAAGGACACTACATATTCACAAGGTCTTCTTTACCTTTGTGGTCTTTCTTGCCACCACAGACCGATCTAATATTATTAAAAATCAAATTTACGATATTTACAGGATCGATATCACTATTGAGAAGGCATATTTGATTGAAAAGTCCAACGGAAGAAAATTAATAAGTTAATAGTAAGTACAATTGCTTTAGCTCACAATAATTAAAATACATGTGTTTTAAAACGGGTGTCACAATAAGATTTAATAATACATGCAACATCACCGGCGAAACATTGATTGAATCGTCTTTCAGGTTTTACACCCCCTCTCAACCGCAGACTTTTCAAATTTTAGCAAGGCCTATCTTCTTGCAACACGATTCATATTTGTCTCATGGTAGTGCTTTAGTAAGTATGACAGAGGGTGTCTCCTTTGCAGTTAGGTATTCCAGCTGGACATCATAACTCTCCATACTTGACGGATAAAGAAATCCCTGATGCCAATATACTTCGTTGTACGTCGAGTGACGAACAGATTTCCGTGACAATCTCTGCTTTCCTTGGCTGTCACTCTACACTACGATTGACGATATCTGCTTTCCAATTAGAGACATCAGTCTTCTAAGGTATGTAGCCTCTTTCGTTGCATCCGTTAACCTCATATATATATACTGCTTCAACACTTGAAGCAACAGAAAGACCGACGTTTCCGAGCCTCCTAGGCAATTGTGGCACAACCAAAGGTAAAAAATATATCCTCTTTGTTTTTGACTTTATCGCCCTTTCAATATTTATTTCGTATGTTCAGTCGCTGTTCAATGTGGTTTCCAAAAAAAATTGAATAGGGTTTTTCTGTCAATAAAATCATTTTCCTCGTGTTCAGCCCATTAATAGGCATATTGTTTGTATCTTTTTTCTGTTTACAATTTTATTCTAAAGCTGAAATTATTACAAACCCATCAGGGATCATTCTTACGACGTTTAACTTGTTATTTCTTCGGCAGTTTTTCATAACTTGAAAATAACCATCGAGAGAATGAAGTCTTTGCTGTAACTTTAATCCCTTTTCAATATCCCCAAAATCGGAATTATTGGGTAGGAAACTGTGACCCGATATTAAAAATCTCAGACTATTTTTTTTAAAAAAGATGGATGATTATTTAAAATATGTTTTATATTCAAAGTTAATTTAATATTACGGTTTTGTCCATCGCAACAGTCCGACCATAATATTAATTATTCTTTTTTCAAATTAATGTCTTCTTCCTGTACACCTCGCCCCGCCTCTCCTTCTATCCAATCAACAGAATCCTTCCCCTGACGATCCAAAAAGCACGTCACAGTTGTATAGCCACAACTGACGTTTGTAGAAAATTATGTTTGTTGGAATTCGAGGATGTGGTAGTGTCTTCTGCATATCAAACGTCAATACCTCTACATTGCTATCTTCTTTCTTCGCTCGTTTAATATCCTTTTTCATAAGTCTTGGGAACTTTGAGCCTTCACCAAATACGCCGTATGATTGATCTCATACTATTATTTTTCTTGTCGACTTTTTGCACACTCTTTTTAAGCATTTAGAGTGTCACACACATTACATGTATCTTTTTGTAAGGCTTTTCTTCTTATATTAAAGTTTTCATATAATATTATTTTGTATGATGACAGTGAAACAGGTTCTACTTCTTTACTTTATGGAGATGTTGCTGTTTAAATATTCTGCGCTAGCTGTTTCTCTTGAGTAATAATTTTTTTACCGTGGAAGCTTACCAATATGTTACATAGAGACAATGGATAATGGCTAGGGAGAGGATCCCCAACCGGACACTTGGAAATCGAAACGGTAGCTGAGATCCCCTTTACTGCTATTAGTGTCAAGAAGGGAACGTCACTTAAAACTTAAGAGGAATTACAAGATGGAAGTACCATCTTGAGCCAGATGGGAGCAAGGGTATATGAAATTTGACACGGATACTCTAGTGGCGTATACGGATGGCTCAAAGAATGAAACCGGAATGTCGGGAGCGGGACTGTATCTAGAAAAGTCCGGCACCCATGAGAGTTTCCTGCTAGGCACACTTACCACCTTACGTATACTTACGTCTTTCAGGCGGAAATCAATGCCATCCTAGAGGTGGCAAGACAACCAAAGGTGGTGGTAGCAACAATATAAAAAAATTACGATACAATATGGCAAAAACTAACGAAGTCAGTCAGTTTGCAACCTGAGGAAGGTAGAGATTTTGGCTCATATAATGCTCAGACACCCCAGGTACAAGGCTCAGGGCTCAGAGAACAGCTTTCCTCCCTGGCTACCTGCTTATTGATGATGAATATAAGCGTACTAAGTTTATGATTAAGAATATTATAAACATTATCAAGATGTATATAGTATTAATAAATAATTTAATATCTAATTAAGTATCTATGGATACTTATTAAATACAGCGCAAAGTATTTCTTTCCTATGTAACATTTAATTAAATTTTATCTACCTACTTTCAACCTCAATTTATACAAGTTAAGAAGATTAACCTTTATTTTAGATTATTTTATCATTATAATATTATCAATTTTTATACTTAATGTATAGCAACTCTTTTATTTATAGCCTATAGGCAGTAAAAACAAATACATTTTCATATATTCTTATTCTTTTATACCCTTCTATGCTACTACACTAAGACTAAGGTATTAGGAATAAAAAAATATTGCTATGCCATTTTTTAATATGTACTTCAAAAAATATTTCAATATAAATATTTTTAAAATAAAACAACAAAACAAAAACTTAATAATATTAAAAATAGTGAAGGTATACAACATTATATTTGATTTAATTTAAATAGGGTTTAAAAATAAATAAATGCATAATATACATACACATAATATATATAATATGTAACATAACAAACATACATTTTATTAATTGTAATTCAATCAATCCTATGTTTAATAAAATGTTTAAAATGTTTTTATAATCACACAAATAATGATGGCATCTAAAATGAATAAAGAAACCCTTAGATGAGGAAAAAAATATTGAAGAATTAACGATAGATAATGATAATTTAAATGAATTACCACACAGACAGCTTTAAGTATATTTCATACTGACATTAGTATATTAGAAAAGACTGCGACTGACTATTACTTCTATTAGAAAACTTAAACAGATGGACATTATTATTTCAACAGAATCATGGACCAGACAATATGACGACTATTACTACTTAGACAACTATAATACTTACTACGACACAGGCAACATCAGAACAGAGGGCATTGTTGTCTTTTTTAAAATAAATAATACATAGACATCACTAATACCTATATAATTAACAGACCTATAAACAGTTCCAACAGCTTGATGTAATAATTAATTAGGTGAACGATCAAATTAGTTTTTTTTACTTATATCAATATAAAAATCGAGTGAAATAAATATTGATAATTTTGTATTTAATCTAGAATCATCATTCCAATAAAAGCAATGTAGGAAACATATTATATAATCGTGCGGGGAATGAACTTAGATTTTTTTTGAAGATACCTATGTAAAACATATTTATCTAAGTATAATGATATAATAGGGCTTTAAAAGCTATGTAAATAAAATAACGTAAAACCAAGGGGATTCCATGTCATGCCTCGACCATTTCATGGCGAATTGCAGTAATCCACACATGAGTTTTTAAATTGCAAGATAAAATAACAGATTACTTTCCTACTCGACTTCAATGTATGTAATATAATAGTAAACGTCAGTCTGAGACAACTCAGACTAACGTTCATATAATCTCGGTCCCAGATAATAAGGTTACATTGTTATCAATAATCTATACAGACGGATGCGCGAGTTATATTCAAGTAAAGTGCTGAAGTAAATAACATAAAGACACCAACAAACACACAGAGACACAGTATAATCATTACCTCAGCACTAATTCATACACAAAATTATGGAAACCCCAGAATAACTCTAAAACTAAATAAAAAGTTAGTTACAAAAGTTTCAGGATTTTTCGCAAGCTATTCAATGGCGACCTTGGATTTGACCTTGACCTTCAAGGTCATTTGAAGGTCAAACTTGTTTTTGCAATAAGAACTTCTACTTTTTATTGCGGATTGCGAAATAGCTGAATTTTACCTTCAACCACGTCTTTCACCCATGGTTGACCATAGCCTACACCGTGTCCTTAACCATGACCTTCAAGGTCATTTCAACCCTCCCCCCCCCCCTTTATTATTTTTATTCTTTTGTCCTTGAAGGTCGATCACGTCCTTGACTATGACATTTAAGGCAAACCTTTTTTTTAAATTTAAAAAAAATAATAGGGGAGGGGAAGGGTTGAAATGACCTTGAAGGTCATGGTTACGGATGTGGTGTAGGCCAAGGGTGGGCAACCTTTTTTATAGCAGGGGCCAAAATAAATGTTACTATTTTTTCGCGGGCCGCAGTAGTTAAGAGTGCGCAAATATATATATATATATATATATATATATATATATATATATATATATATATATATATATATATATATATATATATATATATATATATATATATATATATATATATATATATATATATATATTATATATATGTGTGTGTGTGGGTTTGTCAATAGTAGCTAATTGACATCTTTCTTTAACACCTGTAATTTTTTTAGTCAGGAAATAAGAAATAAATAAAAAAGAAGTTAATTTCTACATGTGAAATATGTATTGAATTAAAATTGAAACTATGAAAGTATAAAATAAAGAATTTTAAATTGGAAAAAAATATTGTGATGTATGATGCTATATTGGTTTCAAAATCATTTCTACATCTGGTTCAATTAGTGATGTACAAGCACAAGTTGTTCTTCAAATGCGCATCTGGATTTTAAGTACTTCATCTTGGAGAAAAGCTGTTGATATGTTGATCCAAATAAAAAGTAAATATACTTCGCATTATCAACTAAATTTGAAAATTCTTCAGTCGACCCATTTTCATGGAAAGATGTAAAATTAAATTGACTCTTTTATGGAGATTATAAAGTTCCATTTTAAATGTTTCTGGAATAGCTTCGATTTCAGTGATGGTGAGGCATGAAAATACAACGATGTTCAACACACTTTACTTTGTAACAAACTTTTTTCTTTTTTTTCTTATAAAATTTTAAAAAATAAATTATTTAAATTACATCTTTATTTATAAAATATCTCGCGGGCCGGATAGAATCTTTCCGCGGGCCGCAATTGGCCCGCGGGCCGGGGGTTGCCCACCGTTGGTGTAGGCTATGGTCGACCATCGGTGTAGGACATGGTTGAAGGTAAAATTCAGCTATTTCGCAATCCGCAGTAAAAAGTAGAAGTTCTTATTGGAAAAAATGTGGGTTATATTTTACATAAAATTTCCTGCTCTTTTCATAACTGCAATAAAAAAAAATAGGGGTTCCTATTTAAAAAACAAAGTTGACCTTTAAATGACCTTGAAGGTCAAATCCAAGGTCGCCATTGAATAGCTAGGGGAAAAAAATAACTACCACGGGGTTAGTTAAATGTGGCCTGATTGCTAGGTTCGAACAAGTGTTTCGTCCTTCCTGTCTAACTACTACTACTACTACTACTACTACTACTAAGTGCATATCAATTAATTTCTGCAAGATTAACCAGGAACGTTGGACCTCAAAAACTTTGGAATCTCAGACGCTGTGGACCAATTGACCACCGGGACTTCATCGAGAATATCGAAGCAGCTGGACTTCTCTCCGCAGATCTGATTTAAAGGCGTTTGGAAGAATATGTTGATTTCGCTTACCATACTGTGAGTTATATTTTATTATTGAGAAAAAAAAATGGTGAATTTTATATTGTATGGTATTAAGGAATGTAGGTCAAAATAGTCAAATATATATTAAAATAATAATTTAATAAATAATTTTTCAAGCAGTAAATTACCAATTGTTAAAACTCTTTATTAATACCATTCCGTCATATAACGGAAATGTACACTTAATATCTTATTTAATAATGTTGAGAGTTTGCTCACACAATTCGGGAATCAAGCTAATCAGGTCGACTCAATAAATATTTTTTTATTCAGAGTAGTTTGCGAGAAACTGAGTCGTAGAGCATTGGAACAAATTGGGTCCAGAACGGACCCAATTAGGAATCTATACAGACCCTATTAACCCTAACGTTTGGAAACCAAAGAAATATTGATTGTCTTATTCATGACCTAATGTCACAAAATCCGTATAGAAATGAAGCCCCCTATGATTTTGGTATGAGGTGTCAGGACTAAGGTGTCTAATCCTATCTAAATTGAATATGTTAAATATCACATACGAACAAAAGAGAACCCGTATTGAAGACTACGAAGAGTTAACATTAAAAACACATATAAGAGGATTACCAGGTCAAAGGGAGGATCTTCAATCAAATGTAATATTAAGAAACCCAGTAAATTTAGGCGGCTTTCACACCGAAGTAGCAAGTCGCAGGATGCATGAGTCCTGGTGGCAAGATGCATGAACACGTCGCACTTGCATCCTCGGTGTGTAAGCTCTCGTTCAGTTATACAGCCCGGTGTTTAAGTGGCATGCATCTTGCCTCCAGGACGCATGCATCCTGCGACTTGCTACTTCGGTGTGAAAGCCGCCTTTAGAGGTAGCTATGTAACATGTAATCGAAGAGGAAACTTTCCTCTATTCCCTTAGGAAAGCCTCTAATACCCAAAGTAATTACAATCCTCCACCGAGAGTGACACCTGTTAATTATAATAACCACAATAATAATAATAACTTTAGCAACAGAAACAATTACAATAACAATAACAGATTTAATAATAATAACAATTATGGTAACCGATTTAATAACCAAATGAACAATTATTGAAATAATCATAATGGTTTTAATAATAATTATAGAAACAATGGTTCTAATAATAATGATAATATCCTAAGGAATGAAAACATTTTTAATTGCCAGAATAATGCTAACAACTTTAGAAATGATAATGATTTAATAATTATCCAAGAAATAATTATAACAGTTATAATAAAGGCCAAACTCCAAATTATAATAATCCTAATCAAAATCAAATAAATAGAAATGATCAGAATAATATGGTAAACAAACCAAGTATAAACACATTTACACTGATTGTAGATCGAACTTGAAATACTAGAATGTTTGCTCAAGAAGAAGCAAATTATTCAAATTGTGATGATGGCAATCAGCCAAATGATTATCCTTTATGCAAACAGGCCTTCCCAGATCAGGAGAGTTGATAAATAATAAAAACCCGAAAAAATTTATCGATTAACAGAAATTAAGTAGGTACTAATATAAAAATTAATTATCAACTTAATAATTTCCCTTAATTGAAATTCCAGAATATAAATTAAAGTTGCTATTGGATGCAGGTAGTTCCAAAAGCATTTTAAGTCCAGAATTTGTTAATAAATATTATAAAAATAAAATTATCAAACAGAAATTTAAGATAGAAACCGCATACGACGTGACAGACCATAATCAAATTTGTAATACTCCTTTATGTAACATCTTCAATAAAAATCGTATAAATTTTATATATTTAGATTCAGCGCAGAGTTTGCCGGATTCCGATTAAGAATCGATTTATTATAGAAGTTAAATGCTTCAATTAATATAAAAAATAAATGTTTAAATTCCCAAAGAGTAAAAATTCCTATGATAAATAAATAGATGTTATTATAAAAAAGAAGTTAAACAAAGTAAACTAACTTCCTCCAAATAGTGAAGTTATAGTTAAATTGCCTTCAAATTTAATGTCAAGGAAATTTTAATGATAGGGAAATTAATTTAGGTATGGAATATAATAACACTCCAATTCCTGAACCAAACTTTAACCTCTGTGCAGACAAATCACCAACCTAGATGTTTAAAGTATTTTTTAGGGTCCCTAGGCAAAACCAAGGACCCTTATATTTTCCTGCGTGTGTCTGTCTGTCCGTCCGGTCGCCTGCTCTCAAAAAAATTAGGGTAAAAAAACTTAAGGGTTAAATATTGTTAATTTTTTTTCGACACCGTGAGGGGTATCATATGAAAGGGTACGCCGAGCTGATTACAAAAATATATAATTTTTTGGTTATAACTTTGATAGGGCGAGCGTAGGCGAGTTTGAAGCGGGTGTGAAACGTGTCCCCCCACTCTATCTCGCTTATGTGAAGTGCAAAAAATCTGAAAAAAATCCTGAACATTCTTCGACCAAAAGTAAAGATACCACTTTTTGGAAATTTCGAAAAAATATTATTTTATTTTTTATTGACAAAATACGTTTTTTTTATAATTATGGTCTTTTCGATGTATTTATATGGTTTTAGTCCGGTTCAGTGGCAAAAAATACTTTATCGCAAGTTTGTTTATGTGTTTTGAGAATATCAGACCCATAGGATAGTTCAAAGTAAGCTTTTTAGAATTTTAAAAAACACCATCATTAAACTATACAGTGTGGTGGTCTACGGACCCTCGCTGTGTGCTGACTAGCACACACTTGACCTGTTTATTACTAAATCAGTTTCGAACCTCCTGGTAGATGAAACAGCAAAAATATTGCAATTTTAAGAACAGTCAAAATATAAACATCAAATTTGCTACAGTGAAACGAAATCCAGGTCCATCTGCTCTGCAGTCTATAAATCCAGAATATCCGATGAAATTCGATAAAATGGGATAGCTCACAGTGTCTAATAACTAATAATAAGAGGGAAAGATGTCCTGGTGATGGATGCAAATCCCGTATTACAACCATGTGCAGTTAATTACAAATTAGATTATGCATAAAAATAATTTCACTGTACCTAAATTAAAAAAATAAACAATATAATTGGCATACACGTGATTATATGTATAAAATAAATGGTAATTAATATAAATATTATTATTGTAAAAATAACACCTCATCTACCCAACGTTACCACATGGTAACGCTAATGCTTCAGTGAATTTACACAGTGCCCCCAGTGTAACCATACGGTAACGCTAATTATCTGCTAAACTAATTTAGTGAAATTTTTAAAATTATTTGTTCTGCCATCTAATGGTAAAAGTTAGCCAGTTTTCTGAATTTCGTTGGAAAATTCGAACAAAAAAATGATACGGTACCGGTACATAGTGGGTTAAGGTATATCTAGTAGTTCATCGTTGGATGTTTCCTCATGATTCCTTTATAATTTACCTTAGGATGAAAGTAATCTTGGATATTCATTTTTTAACCATTACCGTTTCTAAATTAGATAGTACTTGTTGACAACTTCATTATTTTCAATTACTATTCAGTCTATGGTTACTACTAATTTTTTATGGTTTTTTATGACCCATATAATATTTAAATATAATATATATATATACGTATATATATATATATATATATATATATATATATATATATATATATATATATATATATATATATACAATATATATATATAAGAGAAACAGAGCTAGAAAACAACTTACATGAGTATACAGTTGAATGAACACAGAATATATAAGAAAAAGAGAGCATAATAGAAACAAATATATATATAATTTAATTGAGAAAAAACTTAGAGGCCTTCTTCCAGACTCCCAACACGTAAACAGACTGCAAAATGACAGCTGTGAACAGTGCCCGAGCGGTTGTGGAACGAAGAACTAGAAGTGACATTTAGGCTCCAACAATTTGTCCCCCCAGGTAGTGCAACCTAGGGGCCAAGGCAGGAAATTTAATGTACCAGCCCCCACACTTCAAGCTCCCTCTCTTAATGTTGGTTTTGTAAAACTCGGAGAAACTAGTGAGAGCGCATAAACAGGGTGCCCCTTTAAAAGTCTTTGCCAAGTACACCAATCGTATGGGGGGAGAACTCTTCACGCAGACTAAGGATAGCGTCCCTAATGCTAAGAGGTCTAACGACAAGTTACTAGATCGGGTGTGACGATTGCAACAAGGTATACATTGGGAACCTTGCGCTACCTTCGGAAAAGACTCAATGCTTATATTGATAGAGGGATGCGAAAGGTCACGGCCCTTGACTACCAGTATGTGGATAATAAGCATAAAGGGGATGAGAGTTATATTATTCGCACGGAAAAGAATACTTAGAAGAGGCAATTATTAGAAATTCTTTTTGTCCATAATAATGCAAACACAATGAACTATAGCTCTGATGTCGCTGGCTGGTTAGTGACTTGTTCTGTACAAGCACCTCCTGGCCCCTTGCACAAGGCCTTAACATTAACTTCCTCTCCTCTTCCTCTCATTTATATTTGTTACTTCTATTTCATCCCAAAGGGGTTTCCTGGATCTTCATTGAATTCAGACACTCTAATACCTGCCTTGGCTGACGGGTTGCACTACCTGGTGGAACCAATGGTTGGAGCCTAGATATCTCCTCTAGTTCTTCGTTCCGCCACCACTCGGGCGCTGTTCACAGCTGCAATTTAGCACTCTGTTTACATGTTAGGAGTCTGGAAGAGCTTGTACGGGTTTTCTCAATTAAATTATTTATCTGTTTCTATACTGCTCTATTTTCTTTATAAATTCTGTGTTAATTCTACTTTATACTGATGTAAGTTGTTTTCCAGCTTTGGAAATACTCACGAGCATTTAATGATCTATCATTTTACTCTCTTATGTTCTTTGGCCAATGCCGCCTTCTTGTAATAAATACACTATTTATATATGTTACAGTTGCCCTGATGATAAAAACATAATAAGTCTGTCAAAACGTTGGCTATATGAAATAATAAATTCTGTTCTTGAAACCTGACCGTTTCACGAATTGAGCTGCAGGAGTTTCTCTTCCATGTATATATTCGTACACATTTCTTCCAAGTATATATATCTTCAGTCGAGTTGAGTCGCCTGGCGAGTACAATATATATATATATATATATATATATATATATATATATATATATATATATATATATATATATATATGTGCGTGTGTGTGTGTGTGTGTGTGTATGCGTGTAATTCTTAACTAGGTATTTTTCGTTACTTTTTCTTTTGCCAACGCTTAGCTATATTATTCACTGCGGCAAAGCTTTTGTCTAAATCAGACTAAGTGAGAATAGATGATATCTCACACTAACTCCCGAAATAAATAATAAATTTACATTCATGTCTTCCTCTTTATATATCTCTGTTTACTATAATGAGCTGTAGAAGGCACGTACTACAATCAAAGAATCATTGGATAGAATACATAATATATATGAAGAATATAAATGGACTTTTGTTTTATTTTATTTCATTTATAATAGATATTTTATTATAGTTATTACAATTAATTTGACTTATTATTTCTTTATATTTATGCAACAACCTATAACGTAATAACACTTTAGCACATAATAAACTAAGCGTTTCAATATTATAGTGTGTGAGTGTATTGGTGGTTGGGTTGCTCAGTTATTTTAATAAAGTTTTTTTTTTTTTTTTAAATATTAGGAGAACAAATGTTGAATAACGTATATAAGTTAACTAATACTTAAAAGTAATAATTAAAATTCCATTGGGTTTTAAATGTTTATTTATTTTTCATTATCAGTAGCATATCTCAATTATTATCCAGAGAATTTAAATTGTTGACAAACTATTATTGATTGTTTGTCAACAACTCACATCAAATTCCCTACACAAGTTGTATTGTACACGTACACTACATATTTGTACATTGCTTTGGGCACCTAAGCTTCTTCAGGTACCCTTAATGTTCCGACTTAATAACTAAATCACCCAATAATGAGTAAGATTATACAAAAATGTTGTTTTTACGGTAATTAACCTAACTCTGCGAGGACGGCATTAAGGTCTTCCTGCAACGATAGAATGACTTCTTTTTGTTTGTTAATTTCGTCTTGTCGGCGATCGATATTAGCTTTTAGTAAGTAGTTGCATTTTTTTAGTTTAATTAGTCGATTTTCACATTGCTTCAGTCGTTGAGTAAGGTTACTTATTTTATCTTGACTGCTCGCTGATTCCGGTAAATCTTCTTCACTGTCTTCACTCTCTTCGCTTTCATCACTTTCATTATCAGATTCAGTCTCCTAAGGAAAAGACAAAAAGCATCAATCTTTAGAGAATTTTACTTGAAAAATCAGGATAGGTTGGATACAAACTCTTTGTTTCAGAGATGGAGATTATTTATACGATACATTGACTAGGGAACCTAAGCATCATCAGTGATGTACGAGTTACAAACATAGTTGGTAAGGACATTATGTGAACGTGAATATCTCTTTTTCTGTCTCTTATACACTGTCTCTACACATGTAAACAGGGTGTCCCAGCCAATATGGAACAGTGAAATATCTGCGGAACTATGATAGATAGAAAGATGCGGTTTTCAGGGTTCAGTAAAAGAAATGTGCGGTTCAGGGAACAGCACAGGGTTCAGTAAAGTACGGCTCTTTTCGTAACTACCTCTGGGCATTGAAGTCCAAATATCAAGGGTAATAGCCTAATTAGTCAGAAATCCTATTCCACTTAAGTCCTAGAAGTGATGTCTCGCTGCACTCTTCTACCTGTTCCTCTTTAGATACAGAGTACTCCCATCCACGCTATAAAGACGCTACCACCTCTTTTGGATATATTTCTGGTGTTGTATTTTCTCTAACTGTATTACGGCCACTAAAACGAATGGGCTGCTAGCCAGACTAAAAACTAGACATGCATGTCTGTGCTCAACAATCTGGCCTTCCTTGTTTACCCATAAAAATGTTAATTACACTCGATCTCTTGGTGTGCTCAGCGTTTACCTATAAACTACACCAAGTCAATACTCCCGAAACTTAATAATAAGCTTGACCAGATTACCAATTAGATTTTCGTACTTTGACTAAGAAATTAATAATTTCATTTGTAGGAAAATCTTGGAGACGATTTACATAGCAAAAACCTATAAACATGATTGCAAATTATTTGTTTCTTTTAAATATAGGTGAAAAGTAAGCGGTGGGTTTGAGGGGCCTGGGGCCTGGGTGGCTCAGAGGCTAGCGCGCTTGCCGTGTGATTACGCAAGTTAAGCAGCCTCGAGCATGGTCAGTAGATGGATGGGTGAACGCTTCTGACCACAGCTCTGGCTTCGATTCCGCTCAATGTCAATCCAGCATTGTTTAAATAAATGGGAAGCTCCTCGAAAGAGTGGCGACACCAGGTTTCGGCCTGGAATCCATGACGATGACACTCCTGGTTGTAATATAACCAGGAGGGGAATCATGGTTCCCGACCACATCTTCACAAAAATGTGAAGATTTCGGTCCCTAACCCGGGGTTGTTCAATGGGCCCACATAAGTGGCCTGAGTCTTCGGGTGTAAAAGCCCCCTGGAAAAAAAAAAGAAAAAAAAAAAAAAAAAAAAAAAAAAAGCGGGGGGTTTACCTCTTCTTCTTCCTCTTCTTCCTCCGGTTCATCTTCTTCCTCCTCATCAACATCTTTCACCAGTTTGGCCATTTTGTCAACTTCTTTTTGCAGTTGTTTGTACCTTTTTCTTTCTGTATTCAAGCACTTAGTAAGGTTGTTGAACTGGTGTTTGAGAGCGACCTTCTCTTTCTTAGCGTTGTACTTCTTCTCTTTGATGCTCCTGAGTTTAGCCATAGCTAGCTTTAACTCCCTTGCCGTTCTTTTCTCTTGTTGAGCTGCTGTGTTAGCGATGCCATCATCTAAGTAAGAAATGTTTATATTATAATACATCAAACTGAAATTCAAACGAAAGAGGAATGAAATATATACCTAAATATTTGAAACAGGAAAATAGCTGGTTAGAAAACATTTTCATCGCCAACGATGAGCTTGAAAGTGACGATAGTCACTTTCAAGCTTCTTATAATCATTTTATTTAAAATATAAAAAAAATTGTGTTTCTAAGTGATTATTTGGTAAAACTTGATTTTTCAGTTTACCTTTTAAGTAAATCCAGAGTATTAGATGCTTAGTTTTATGAATATTAAAAATAAAGCAGTTTTATAATAGTTTCTTTTAGTAAGCGATTCGATATAGCTGTGATCCAAGAACTCAGAAGACTGATGGGGACTGGGGGGAATTAAAGTGGTAAAGGAGGGATGAGGTGGTTGTTTTGCATCTGACATGATCATGAATGTTTATGTTTACGTACAGGTATAATATTTTAACCATATAGAACGGTTTCTTTATCATATGAACGGAGTTTTCTTTATAAATAGAACGGTATTATTAAAAATATTTATCGTCTATAAAATATTTTTACCAAACTTTTAAATCATATTTAAGCAGAAAACCAACAAATAACTAATAAACCAAAACGAAAAACGAATGGATTAACGAGAGCCAAGTGGGCCAGGGAAATCTACTAAGGTCATTTAAAAGAGGTTAACTAAAAGACTTTAACTTTTCAAAAATACCACCTAAAAATATATTCTTCTGATTACAAATATGATGGAAGTTTTAGGCTAAGAACATAAAATAGGAAGTGGAAAAATTAAAAAAACAACGCAAAAATGTAATTGCCGCGGTAAAGAAAAAACTCACTTCATAGCCTAGTAACATAATATACTATTAGTCTTGTTTATGACTCCACACAAGATTGTTGTTTTATTTATTATTAATATTATTAGTTTAAATTTAAGTAGCTCAGCGTAGAAGAGCACGACTACGAAACCAGGCTACAAATTGGCGATCCCGTGCAGTGGCGGCGATTACTTAAGGGCAGGTGGGGCTAAAGGGTGGGCCGAAAATCCCGAACTTTTGAAATCGAAAGACGGGTAGCAATAATAACTTGTGTACCCATGAGAGAACTCTGTGTGCCAAATTTCAGCCAAATCGGTTGACACTTAGGTCTCCCGACGGAGCCTTGAAGTTTCCGATTTTCTAAAAAAAACTACAAATTTAATAATATATTTAACTGCGCATTTGAAATATATAGGCATCAATGTTAACTAATAATGTGCTTAATTAAAATAATAAATCTTAAAAAATATAATTTTATAATAAAATGCATCTAGTACATATATACACAATCAATCACCAAATGCAAATTTGTGTTATGAAAAAACACAAATATAATTTAAAATTAATATTGTTATGTATAAGGGAGCTCGGACCCCCCCCCCCCCCCCCCCACTCCCTTTTGCATTTCGTAAAAAAAAATAAAAATATTATTTACTAATGATCATTAAATTGCTTTATTAAAATTTAATTAATTAAATTTACAATCATTATAATGTATTTATGGCTACACGATTACATATATATAAAAAAGATCGTACTTACTCAAGATAATCTTGGAAAATTTATGATTAGGATTTAGTGAGTCTATACAAAAATGGATTTACCTTTCAGAAACAGGTATCCATAGATAAGGATTTACTAATAATATTGATGTTAAGGGATTAAGATTCTATGGAAGATGTAAATAAGGGTTTCCCTAAGGACAAGAGGAGGAGAAGAAATAGGGCAGGATTAATATGATTATGTTACGTCAGTGTGCCTCGTACAGCAGATGTGAACTGATCAAGAGGACCATATACTTTTTCCAGGCTTATTGGAAAAGAATTGTTAAACTGCGAAAACAAGATACCAACTGATTTTGAGCCGATCTAGACACCTCAAAATTTAAAAAACTGTTCTTAAAAGCAGTGACCAAAAATATTTGCTAGAGATGTCATTGGCTCTATCTAAATGATTTTGCTCCGCAGACATAAATAACAAAAACCTTGGGAAAATGGCCCATAATCGATGGTTAACTACGGTCAATCGCCTTATTCGGCTGTAAATATCTGAAAATCACCCTTCTGATGAATTTAAAGCTCTAGTGACGTATATGTACAAAAAGTATATGCACAATCTTAGTTTACCATTAAACAGCAAAATTCAATATGTGTTGGCCCAAAAAATCATATGGATTGATAGCTTTGAGTAGATACCTCGATGATGATTTGAAACAAATGGCAGTTATCCAAAGGAATGCTTACTTTGCTCTCCCGAAAATCTAATACTGACAATGATATCTGATGAAGGTGAAGGAATCAGAAGAATCGGCTGGAACAGAATACTTGCTGCAAGAAAGAAATCTATTGGAATCAAAGAAGTAAGACAATTTTAAGGTTCCAGGAGAACTGGATCCTGCAGAGATGATACATTACAGACTGAATACATTGCAACCAATCTCATTCAACTTGGAGATGTCAATATTTTTTCATGTAAAAACATAAAAATTGATAAAACAATACTTACTGCAGATCAACTTAAAGGAGAGACATAGCCAATGTATTAAAAACCTGGCTCTTAAATCAAAACTCTATGTTCATCTTTAGTCAAAGTCTTGTGTAGCATCGATCCTTTTAAGATATACAGATCCTTTTGTCGGAGTTGTCTTATAGAAAAAAAACAATTTTTAGTTGTTAAACTATCAAATAAGGTGACTTAATTGACAAGAAGGATTCAAAAGGGTAAGATCAGTTCACATCTGCTGTACAAGGCACACTGACTAACATAATCATATTAATCCTGCCCCATTTCTTCTCCTCCTCTTGTCCTTAAGGAACCCCTTCTTTGCTTCTTACTTGGTAAACTATTTTTATTCATAGAATCTTAATCCCTTAACATCAATATTAATAGTAAATCCATATCTATGGATACCTGTTTCTGTAAATTCATTTTTGTATAGACTCACTAAATCCTAATCATAAATTTTCCAAGATTATCTTGAGTAAGTACGGCTCTGTCGGGAGACCTAAGTGTCAACCGATTTGGCTGAAATTTGGCACACAGAGTTCTCTCATGGGTACACAAGTTGTTATCGCTACCCGTCTTTCGATTTCAAAAGTTCGGGATTTTCGGCCCACCCCAGCTAAGCCCCACCAACTTATTGAGAAAAAATAAAAAATATAAAAAATATAAATATATTTATTTTATTTTATTTATTTAGAAAGGCCCTTCTACAGAGGGGATTGGAACATCTAACATCCAGCTTAGAGACAATTTTCAAGGGTAGCTTGGCTATGGGCGTGGTTCCGGAGGTGTGGAAGGCAGCTAGAGTGGTCTTTATCCCAAAACCAGGGAAAAAGGACTACACGCAAGCCAAGTCCTTCCGACCAATCAGCCTTACCTCTTTCATGCTAAAGACCCTTGAAAGGATAGTAGACAAGTATATTATAGAGGAAATTCTACCTAGGAAACCGCTGCATGTTAATCAGCATGCGTACACTAGAGGGAAATCTACTGAGACAGCCCTCCACGCGGCTACCTCTAGAATAGAAAAGGCGATGCATAGGAGAGACTATACCCTAGCTCTCTTCTTTGATGTAGAAGGAGCCTTTGACAAGGCAAAATCAGAGAACATCAAAAAGGAACTTATGTACAGGAATACTCCTCAAGTCATAGTCGAATGGATTTTGTCCTCCCTGAAGGGAAGGAGAGTCAGTGCATCGATCACCGGCACTAATGCAACCAAAATGGTGACAGGAGGCTGCCCCCAAGGCAGCTGCCTTTCCCCTCACCTCTGGTGTCTGGTGATGGACGGACTTTTGAGGAGGATGTCAGAAGGAGATTTTTATTTTCAGGCTTATGCAGATGATGGACTAGTCCTTGTCAGAAGCAAGTTCCTGAGCACCTGCTGTGAGAGGATGCAACTAGCATGTAGGATCATTGAAAAATGGTGTAAGGAAGTAGGACTCTCGGTCAATCCGGCCAAAACTGAGATGATAGTCTTCACCAAAAAGAGGAAACTTGTGGATTTCAAAGCGCCAAAACTATTTGGTCAGGAAATTACATTGGCAAAGGAGGTGAAATACCTAGGAGTAACCTTAGACTCCAAGCTATCCTGGAAATCACATTTAGACAAGGCAATGGAGAAAGCGACGATTACCTTCTGGCAACTCAGAAGAGCAGTGGGGAAAACTTGGGGGCTGTCCCCAAAGATTCTCAAATGGCTTTACACAGCGGTTATCAGGCCCAGAATTCATTATGGAGCCATTATCTGGTGGCCTAGGACTGAGGTGTCTAGCTCGTCTAAGGGGCTCAGTAAGGTTCAAAGGCTGGCCTGCAGGAGTATAACAGGAGCGATGAGGACTGCCCCCACTGCGGCCTTAGAGGCATTGGTAGGACTCCCTCCACTTCATGCATGGATTAAAGGAGAGGCCATTGCATCTTTTGTGAGACTTAGAGACAATGGTCAGTGGCAAGGAGGGGAATCCACAGTGGGACACTTGACGTTACGAAGGATGGCTGAATCCAAGATCCCACTTATAGGAATTCAAATGAAAGGAATTGAATATCAGCTAAAGCTGAAGAAGAAATATAAGGTCGAAATCCCATCGCGTGCTAGATGGGAATCAGGGGAAATTAATTTTGACAGGGAAACTCTAGTGGCATACACTGATGGCTCTAAGAACGATATAGGTATGTCAGGGGCTGGATTGTACTTAGAAAGATCCGGCGCCCAAGAGAGCTTCCCACTAGGTTCATTCACCACAGTGTTTCAAGCGGAAATCTACGCCATCCTAGAGGTAGCGAGGAAACCAGAGGTGATAGAGGCAACATATAAAAAGGTAGCCATATGCTCAGACAGTCAGGCAGCACTCCACGCACTTTGCGCCCCAAGTGTGGAGTCAGCACTGGTTAAAGAGGGCCAGGATACACTAGAGCTACTGGCAGAGAGAAAGGAGGTCACACTGCTTTGGGTCCCAGGGCATACGGGGATTCCTGGGAATGAGAAAGCAGATAGGAAGTGGCGAAGATAGGAGCTTCCATGCCATTCTGCGGACCAGAACCTGCCATTGATTGGTCAAGAGGACAGGTGAGGTCAGCCATCAAGGCGTGGATCTGGGAGGAAGCAAGGAGGGCATGGAGAGGAACGGAGGGCTGTAGGCAGACAAAAATGCTACTGCCTGATCTAGACAAAGGGAAAACCAAGTGGCTTATGGGATTAGGTAGACCCAATCTAAGAAATATGGTTGGAGTCTTGACAGGGCATTGCCAGCTCAGAAGACATCTGGCACTATTGAAGATTGAAGACGACCCCACATGTCCATTGTGTGGGCTTGAAGAGGAGACACCCTTCCACTTTGTGGGAGTATGTGAAGGATATGGAAGACTACGTTTCCATCTATTAGGAGCAGGGGAAATCAGGGAAGAGGAGTTTGTCACACTAAAGTGGCAAGATATTCTCTGCTTTGTGACCCAAACAAGGAAATTCGAGGGTAATTCTGTGGTGGTTCGATAGGTGTGAGTTACTGGGGTTGGCAAAAAGGACCCGAATGTGGTCTATTTGCTAAGCCTGGCCTCCCCGCCCCCTTACTACTACTAGAAAAGAAAAACTATTTAGTTGTCAACACAAATAAATACATACATTAGATATATATAATTTTAGTGTTCATAGAGTACAATCGTACGTAGTATGTAGATCCAGATCATTTAAAATAAGCAGTAGAAAAGCATAGCATATAGCGAGATCTCGCGGTGGTAGGAGGTAGAACGCCAAGGTTATTAGCGCGGCCAGCCGGGCAAAACATTAATACCTAAGATTATGCCCGAGCGGTGGGCCAAGGGGTAGGGCATGTTGAGCGCGGAACATCCCCTACGCGCGGCTAGAATCGCGGAAATATGAAGGGGTCTTGGGCTAAGTCCGAACCCTCGCGCCGAGCAAGATGGTAGAATAGAGGTTTTACTGGGCTTGAAAACTAGTTTATATTCTCTCTACTAGATAGCAGTGGTGGGATAGATAAAATATATGATATACTTTTCCCATTTTTTTGAAATTATAAATTAAATATATGATCTTTTTACTATAAAATATACTGAGCAAATCACTTCTGATGCTAAATTTAAAACAATAATGCAAATTATAAAAAGGTAAAACACTCTAACTGAAGTTTGTGTAACGTAAGTTCTCGATAACATTTTACGCATTTTTTGGGTATATAGTTAAACATTTTCTTTTTTATACATTCTCATAGTACTGTTAATTAATTGATCATGAGATCTAATGCAGCATCAATTAGCTGTTTTCCACATGTAAAGAAATCCCGTACCATCATAACTTTGCAGATATTTATGAGGACCTACTATAGCATCCCATTCAGTGTCGTAATCGTATCAAGATTCCCCTACATGAACCCCCCCCCCCCAGGGTGGGCTTGTCTAGCCCACCCAATTTAATAGGTTACGCGCCGCCACTGATCCCGTGTTTTTATTCTCACAAAATTTTCAATCAAACGTGTTGTTATTTTCAAAATTGTCAATTTCGTTGGTAAAATTTATTTCTATTGATAATGATCATGATTAACTAAGTGAAGACGATGTTCATCGTTGCGAATTTTGAAAAGGTGAGTACAATAATCCTTCCCTTTTGGCCAAATAGCGATAGATCTGGTTTTATAGGATTGAGGCACAGTCTACGCTCAATACAATTACTGTTCATGAAACTAAGTTTAATTACCTAATCTCCAAGCTCGATTCGAAGATAATTAAAAACATCTGGGATATAATTCAGAGCGGGACCAAACAGAAGTATACTGGAGCCAAAGATAGACTCATCAGTACCTATTTAAGGAGAGCCAGGAGAAGAAATTAAAAAGATTGCTGACAGGTATAGAACTGGGCGATCTAAAACCAACCTTCAAAGTGCAAAATTTTGCTGGAATCGATATGAAAAATAAATGATTGCTGATTTTATGCTATAAAAAGTTGCCGAACGCAGTTAAAAACAATATAGTTATATCTGAGGAAAGCCTCGACAAGGTCGCAATGATGGCAAATAAGATTGTCGAAATGAACTCAAATACGGAGCTGTGTTCTGTCAAGCAAGCAGAAGGACCTAGTATAGAAAGCAAGGATGACCTGAGTAATGTTTTAATCCACTAATAAAAATAAACAAACAAAGTTATTAAAATGTAAATAAAGACCTCTTAAGGATAAACGTTACCTTCTTCGGCTGATTCCGATTCCTCCTCGCTTTCATCGTCTGAGTCTTCATCGGAAGACGACAAAAGAATTGGGCGTGCGCTGAACGAAGCGTTAGCGAGTTTTTTTGAAGAGGCTAATTTGGGCAACACAGGAGGAACTTCTGGGTGATTTTGTATATTTTTCCATTCCTGTTCCAATTGAGCATTTTTAAGCCAGGCAGACTCGAGTTTAGCTCTAGTGGCATCCAATTCTTCGGCCGTTTTTTTATACATTTCCTCCATTTGTTTCATCATTTTGCTGGCTTCCGCTGCTTCGTCTTTCAGTTTGCACATAAGCTGAAAAATTATTATTGTTATGCATTTATTAGTATTTTTTTTTATTTTAAGTAACTTCCTTATGGTGGGAAAGAGTGAGTTTGATTGCTAGGCAGCAAAATTTTTGTGTCTGCACTTTCGTGTAGTGCAAGGTGTTGGCAACCCGGCGCCCTCGGTGTACTTTTAATGCGCCCGCTGATATGCGATATAAGGTCATATTGCAATAATTTTAAAACACCTCCCCCCCCCCCCCCCCCCCCCCCCCCCTAAGGTAAACCTATAAATAATACGGTTTTGCAACATAATTTTTGTTTTTTTGCTGATTTAAAACTAAAGATGTTTCATTTCCCTAGAAACGGCTGGGTTGTACTTGAAAATCATTAGAAAATGTTGTAACTCTTCCGCGTCACACATCCGAGTTCCCCAAAAACTTGACACTTTTTGGTAGTTAGGTTGAAACCCTCCAGACTATGTTTTATTGAGACAAGAGCGTACGTAGGTTCTAGGCTGTTGTAAAGAATAAGTTCTAAATGAATATTTTGAACATATGAGTTTTAATCAAATAATAATAATAGATTTAATCCTTCCTGGTTGCTGGATCTTTATCCTAGAAGGTGCCGGATCGTGGATGGTACACTATTGTAATTTCGTTGGTTGAGCTGACGAAGACTTTATACCTCTTTACGATGTGGTTTTAGTTAAATCCGCACATACGTTATAGGTCACTTGACTTTCGCAACTGCCTTTTAATTCTGCCCTGTGGAAGGAGTTGCCTAGCTTATCTAGATTCCGGAGCATGCGCATTTGTTCAGTTTACCACGGCGTTCGGGCTCGGGCTCTTCATGCAACATTCTCTATTTATGCCAACATCATTATACCGTTACAAGGTCAAGGCTAAAACATGCTCCATGCTAAAATGCCCACTTTCTGATTCCAAGTTTTAGCCCACATGGAACAATTCTCAAAAATGTTATTCCGTAAAAAATATGAACCTCAATGAATTGGGTGATTTTCTGCTTTTATGTACTATCTATAAAGCAAGATCCAATCACTCGTTGGAAGAATTCAATTCTAAGTATATTATACGTCTTATAACACATTGCTTATCTTGGTTAAAGGTATATTCCGCCTTTTAGAAATGACTAATTCTTTCTCTGTAACCACTCACTTGTATTCAACCAGTATCAATAAAATAAGCTTAGAATTCACCCCGTAAGCAACACCAGCATAATACAATAATAATAAAAGTAAACTTATGAAATAATAAATCCTTAAATGACAAAATAGAATAAGTCATAATAAAAATTCAATTAAATATTGCAGCGCAATAATACACAAGAATTAAAGAAAATGTATAATGAGTTGAAGATAAATGCCTTGTAGAAGGGTGGAGAATAGTGCTGCAAAGGCCGAAATGTTATAAAACTAATGACAGCTAAGCAGTGGTACCAACACAAATCAGTTATTTCTCTCACAGCGGTCTTAAGGCCCCCATACACGGTCAAAGTGTTTGCGTAAACATCATGTTTGCTCAAAATGTTTGATCGTGTATGGGGGCTTAAGACCGCTGTGAGAGAAATAACTGACTTCTGTTGGTACCACTGCTTAGCTGTCACTAGTTTTATAACATTTAAACATGAGATTCGTGGAATTAATAAAGATTTTTATAAATAAATCTTTAAATATTATATGATAGTATGTTTGGCCTTGTTTGAATTTATCATTATTAACTAAATAGAAATATGTCCAATATTTGACCAAGAGCATTTATTAGAATCACTTATAACAGGTAATTGCATAATACATGAATATTTGGGTCTTAAAAAAAGCAACTAGAATAAAAAACTAGAAGCAGTCCTCAAATAAAAATTAAAAATAATAAAATAATCATAAACTATTAATAAAAGGACTCTGATCATAAACTAATAAACGATCTACTATCATATAAATGGAGGCCTCCCCAATCTCAATTAAAAATAATAGTTCACTTATAACAATACACATGTATGTTGTAAAATATAATAATAAAAAAAAGAATGCACAATTGGGTATTACCTCGTGTGTCTGATTTGGTCTTGTATTTAGTGACACTAAAGTTATTAAAAATGAAGTTATTATATATATATATATATATATGTGTGTGTGTGTGCGTGTGTGTGCATTATAATATACAGACAATTATTGTATGCAGACAGTTGATATAGGTAATATCAACTGCACGTATAAACTTTGTAATACATGGTTATATATTTTAAAATTGAAGTGGTAAATTGATTAACCTTGTCGTCTTCTGCAGTCCTGATCTGTGTTAGTCCATCCTTATCCTGGATTACTGATCTTGTAGATTTCTCTTTTTCTAGCTCCGCTTCTAAATTCAAAAGTCGAGCCATTAATCTGAAATAGTTAATGTTATATATGTATAAATATAATTCATTTGGTTCATTCAGGGTGGCCGAGGTCGTAAAGACACCGCGCAGCTATTGAGTCGAGGCAACTCGAGGTCGTGGGTTCGATCCCGGGCCGTGATACACTGAATGCATCTATGAATCGAGGACGGAGCAGGGCGAGGGACACCCCCTGAGGGGTTCTCTTCCCCCACGATGTCTAGTGGGTTCGATCCGTGTCATGAGATGTGATCTGTATCTATGGTTCGAGGTCGGTGTAGGGCGAGGGGACCCCCCGAGGGGTCCTCTTCCCCTACACTTTGAAGCACGCTCATATAGCTTACTAATGACCACATCATACTTGCTTCGGCGGTACAATGTACAAATGTATGATGTGTGAGGTAGCTGGAACTCTCCACCACAGGGAAGTAAAATGGGTCCACTGTAGGCCTGATTGCGAGGTTCGAACAAGTGGTTCGTCCTACCCGTCTAGTAGGAAGTACTAGGTAACTACTACTACTTACATAACTTTAGGACCTTGTTGTGAAACAAAATGAAGTAATAATATACAGGGTGGTCCAAAAGTCTCCCCCCCCCCCTCTTATTTTTTGAACGGTTTGAGATAAATTAATGATACTTGGGGGATCTCCACCACACAAAGGGAAGTTTGTTTTCATGCAATCACCCACTAGGGGTAGCCACCCACTTTGCCCCCAGGCCACCCAACTTCAAAATTTCAAATTGGAGAGTATATATTTGATAGCATATTTAGATTCTGCGGTGAAAAATAATAATCTTTTACTTGAAACTTTTTTTTCAACTTTTAATATTTTGCCCCCTATGGGGGGGGGGGGGGGGGCAAAGATAGCAAAATAACTCTTCCGATAATACGTTGTAAAATCTAAACGGTTAGAGATAAATTAATGAAACTTAGGGGATCCGTACCATTTAAAGGGATGTTTGTTTTCATGCAATCGCGCTGTAGGAGCAACCACCCATTTTGCCCCCAGGCCTCCTAACTTCAAAATGTTAACCTATAGTGTATATTTGTGATAGCAGATTTAGATTCTACGGCGAAAAATAAAAATATTTTACATCCAACTTTTTTTTCTATCTCCAATATTTTTCCCCCTATAGGGGGGCAAAGGTATAAAAATTGTAAATTTCAGCGCCTGGGGGCAAAATGGTGGTTGCCCCTAGTACGCGAGTGGATGAATACACACTTTCCTTTACAAGGTACAGATCCCCCAAGTTTCATTACTTTATTTCTAACCGTTTAGATTTTATAACGATCTAAGTGTTATTTTTTACTATTTCGGAAGGGCTATTTTGCTATCTTTGCCCCCTGTAGGGTGCAAAATATTGGAGATAGAAAAAATAGTTTCAAGCAAAAGTTTATTATTTGTCATCGTAGAATCCAAATATACATTCTAATTTAAAATTTTGAAGTTGGGTGGCCTGGGGGAAAAGTGGGTGGATGCCCCTAATGGGCGATTTCATGAAAAGAAACTTCCCTTTGCATGGTAGAGATCCCCCAAGTTTCATTAGTTTATCTCAAACCGCTCAAAAGTTAAGAGGGAGGGGGGGGGAGAGACTTTTTGACCACCCTGTATTTCATAACTATTACTAGAGAGGTTAATAAAAAATAACAGAACAATATTGTCACCTCAATTTTATATTAATTATTAACAAACCAATTTCGACATTTTATATAATCTTCAGTGTTAAGTGTTAGCATAGTAAGATTGAAGATTCTACTAGCTACATATTTACAAGTTTTATGAATTAAACTAACAGTAAAATGTGGGAGTAGACTAGGCTATAGAAGGATTAAGGAACCAAAGGTAAGGGATACCAAAGGGTGTCAGGTTACGTCTGTCTAATCTCCTATCTTTTTGGCATGTGTGTCTATAGAGATATACACTCGTAGAAATAGAGGACAACACGCCTACAACTTCGATCACCTCACCAGAAGTATAGAAGACAAATTATCTACACCTACAACACCAATAAGTACTCAGCGTCAATCCTCAATTAGATGATAATGTAACAATGAAACAAATTATACAATTATAAACACAATACTAATGAAAATAGTAAGACACGCATAGATAACAACAATAACCGAAATAAGTAAAATTGGTAATAACTTTGGTTTTACACAATATTTTTAGATGAAACCAAGCCTACAAATTGCACAACATGTTTGCGCTCACCTCTAAAAAAAATTAATCGATTTCGTTAAGCCAGTTTTGCGCCTATTAAGTGGGACTGGTGGCGACAGACAAACATACACGAAAAAAGTAAAGACTAGATTCGGTTTTCGGAATGTATGAAATGAAAAAGTATCAAAAACAAACAATTCTGACCAATGTACAGACAAAACTTTAATTATATGTATATATATATATATATATATATATATATATATATATATATATATATATATATATATATATATATATATATATATATATATATATATATATATATATATATATATATATATACATATATATATAATTTTATATATATATATATATATATATATATATATATATATATATTTATATATTACCCAAGAACGCTAAATGTACGTAAAAATTACGTACAGTTTTAGTTAAATGTAAATCACAGAAAAACTGTGAACCACACAATCTCCACTCTCTAGCAGTGCTTCGTGATTCACCTTCCCGTTGCATTAGATACTCACTTCAGTTTTACCCGATGTGTTAGTGAGGATTGACAAGAATTTTTCATTAAGTCACTACGTAAATATTGCGTATAGTTAGTCTTAAAGTAGTATAAACTTCTAATACTAATATATATAATAAATTAACACAAGAAATAATAAATAAACATAAAAAATATTAAATAAACGCATAACCAATAAAAATAAATAAATAATAACAAAATCAAAATAAAATAATAATAATAAAAATTCCATTAATACATAGGTAAGAGTTTCGGCTAGTACATTTCAATAAAAATGGAATTAATTAATAAATGAACACGATAAACACATAAGTAATAAATAAACACCAAACAAATATAAATAATAAATAAAAATAGAAAATTTTGTTAAATACTAACTTAGATAATAATAATAATAATAATAATAATATATATTTCCACCATACAAAGAACAAACAAACAGAAATAATACATAAATATAAAAATTATTGATGAGGGCCCTAAGTAAGATGAGATTAGTACTGCGTGTACGTAAAAAATACGTAGATTAGCGTTAAGCGCCGATAAAATAAGGCTTAGCGTTGCAGGGTTAATGCACTAAAAATCTAACTTTTCTTCTTCTTGCGCCTGCCGATGTAATTTTTTCCCCTTGTAAGGCAGGCACCCTGGCCTTTGCTGACCTAAGCCCTTTAAGAGTCAAAAATGATAAAATTCATTAATATTGCTTATTCCACTTTAAGATTCACTTTTACTAACGACAACCTCTCCATATCTTAATTTTATTGTAAACTTTCTACCAATCTTTGAAAATTCCGTAACTTTTTGCAAATTAAAATCCCTTAATTACATATTCTACATTTGAGTGAGTATATTTCTTTGAAGTAACCACCAACCTAAATAAGGTGAGTAACTTAGCAGTGTAAGGTGACCTAAGTGGTCACCTTACAAAAAATTTAGAAGTAAGAAATTTTTTTAACGGGGAGTATAGAAAAGTGACCTACGTGACTAGTGTCACATTAGCAGATTTATATATACAGGGTGTCCCAACTTAAGTCTGCCAAAAAGAAGGGGCATATAGGGGACCCTAAAAGGAGTCAAAAATGTTATATTAACCTATGTCCTTTTGGGCTTCGTTTTCTGACTGGCGCCATTTTTAAAAATTTTGGGTTAAGCTTATTTTTTTACACTTAAACAAGTATATCTCGAGAACAAAGCGGGATAGCTCATCATTTTAGGTATCGTTGAAAACCTAAAAAACATTTGCTAAAGGAAATTTTATTATCAATTTTCATTTATTTTTATTCCTTCTAGTTCAAATTTAGCTCAAAATGTATTTTTTTTAAAAAATCAAAAAATAAAGAAATTTTTGACGGCCCATAGTGCTTAAACTAGTTACATCTTGAATTGTAAGTTGGGACACCCTGTATATATATATATATATATATATATATATATATATATATATATATATATATATATATATATATATATATATATATATATATATATATATATATATATATATATATATATATATACAGAAAACAAACAAAACTCAGGTTTCGGTCACAAAAATCGTCTTTATGTTACAATCCCGACGTTTCGGTTTTTACTTAAAACCTTCTTCAGGGGCCTAAAAAACAAACGAAATACAAAAACCCATGAAACAAACACTCATGACTATCAAAACGGAAAAAACTAAGCAGCTGCTACACAATAAATATTAACCCAAGACCTAAACTCACCGTAAAACATCTAAACAACGACTGAAAAAATCCTCACGCGTCACACCTATATATACGGAGAAAAACCACAGCCTCCTAGATAAAAACATACTTTTTTTTTTTTTTTTTTTTTTTTTTTTTTTTTTTTTTTTTCAAATATTATAATAATAACAACAGTTACGTAATAAACAAAAAAGAAAATTCTCCTCCCCCCCCCCCCGCAACTCCTACATATTATAGACAAAGATAAGGGCCAAAGCTAGAAAAGATTACAGGAGTAAACAAGTATCCTAGGCACTCCTTGTTTACTCCTGTAATCTTTTCTAGCTTTGGCCCTTATCTTTGTCTATAATATGTAGGAGTTGCGGGGGGGGGGAGGAGAATTTTCTTTTTTGTTTATTACGTAACTGTTGTTATTATTATAATATTTGAAAAAAAAAAAAAAAAAAAAAAAGTATGTTTTTATCTAGGAGGCTGTGGTTTTTCTCCGTATATATAGGTGTGACGCGTGAGGATTTTTTCAGTCGTTGTTTAGATGTTTTTACGGTGAGTTTAGGTCTTGGGTTAATATTTATTGTGTAGCAGCTGCTTAGTTTTTTCCGTTTTGATAGTCATGAGTGTTTGTTTCATGGGTTTTTGTATTTCGTTTGTTTTTTAGGCCCCTGAAGAAGGTTTTAAGTAAAAACCGAAACGTCGGGATTGTAACATAAAGACGATTTTTGTGACCGAAACCTGAGTTTTGTTTGTTTTCTGTTTATATTTACGGTCGAGAATTTATTCATATATATATATATATATATATATATATATATATATATATATATAATATATATATAATATATATATATATATTATATCAGAGGAACTTAATCTCCAAGCAATATTAAGTTTATCAATCCAATTGTTGACGCCAAACCTGCCCTACACCTTTACCTTTCCTTAGAAGGTAACTAAAGTACATAAATTAGTTTTATTTGCGAAGCTCGCAATAGCTACTCCTACCGTAGCCTTCGGTGACGTAATCTGTATTCGGCGTAGCATCTGACTACCCTGCTTCCTGGACGTCACTTGCCTTGTGTCACGTGCCCGAGCCGGTAACCACATAAGATCGTAAGTGCCTTTCCTTTCTTTTACCTTTTTCCCATTAGTTCTGTAGCCTGCTCTACATTTCCCCGTTTTCCCTTTTTACATGTTACTCCCCTTTAGCGTTCCCTCTTTGTTAGTGCCGTTATTTATTGTTATCGCGATTCGCGGTTTTAATTATATATTTTTTCAGTTATCCTTTTTTACGTGTTTAACTTTATTGCGTATGTACGTATTTTGCGCGTACACCAATTTATGTTAGAATTTTCTGGAAGGAACTGTCAGCAAATGCTCTCCTTAAATTTGAAAGAACATAAGCGGCAAAAAAACAACAACAATAGAATCGTGTGTAATGTCCTTTTCTTTAAAAGAAATCAATCCTTGTCCTAAAAATCCCCTTTTAGATGGCAAAATTAAATATAGTTCTTCAGAAAGTTGTATTTCCAAGAAAAGAAATAATAACCTTTTGTTTTCTCTTTCCAAAGTCTCTTTGTTTCTGAGCTCGTGAGCCAGCATCTGTTTTGTAGACTGCAAGTCGTCCCTGACTTTGTCGATGTCGTCTAGCTCGTCCGGTTGAGCGGCCATAGCCACCACATCTGCCATGGAAGTTGATTTTTTAACGATTTGCTCCTCTATCGTCATCTGTCTCCTGAATTTTCGCAATCCTTAAACATAAGAGATCTATCAAGTTAATAATCTTTAAATTAAATCGAAGCAAAAAGCTTTGTCACCTTCACCTTCGTATATATAAACAACAAGTCTTACCGTCCAGGATCGGTTTGCTCCTATCGTTGCATTTGACTTTTTTCAATCTAACTCCGCCATGAATTTCTTTTAAAAGTAGATTGTGAGCATTGTCTTTTTCTGATTCATACACGAACTGAAATAAAATGGGCAAACACAAAGAATTATTAGTTTTGGATTTGTCTCAGAATCAGTTTCTTAATCTTAAATTTTAATATAAGGTTATAGGACGATCAACGGGTAATTTAACACCAGTCCACTTTTCTTTGACATTTACTTTTTCGGCCGGTATTTCAGGGGAAGTCATCATAGTCTAGTGTACATAGCTGCACGCTAGACTACGTTGAGATGTCGAAGTAGAACCTAAGTTACTCACTGGAGCTCAACACGTATATATATATATACGAGTATATATACGTGTGTGTGGTAAGCGAGAGCGGGTAGAAGAGGATATGTCTATAAACCATAACATTGTTAAGATCGGCAACATCAATTGACAAATAGTTTCCAGTCGTGTTACTTTACCATATATTTCCTCCAAATAATAATAAAAATTGAGTCTAGATTGTTTAAGAATAATCTAACGTAAATAACCTGTTGTTTTGAAGTCGGGTAGGATTACCGAGCTCTCATGGTAATCAAACTTGATTTCCAATATGAACCTCTAATAAGAGTTTATCCGTAAACCGTTCCCAAAATCCATCTCTACAAAATAAGTATTTAAATTTTTATACGGCAGCATTATAATAAGAATGAGCTCAGCTCATATATTCAGCATGAATACAGTACTCGGTATAGTTAACATTATATATGTGTGTATTACGCACTTGTCCTTTAGCTTTAGCTTTCGGTATGACGGGTGCACTTCTGTCGTTGCATTTGATATGTTTCAGCTTGACTCCTTCCTCCACTTCTTTCATCATATCCGTCCAGTCAGGCCTCTTTCTAGGTCTACTTTTTAGGGCATCCAATCTGGCTTTTTGAGACTCTGATAACGGCTTGACATCGACTGCATAAAAAAAAAAAAATATATATATATATATATATATATAACATGAAATAAAAGTCCTATTTAGAAATATACATCAGCTGATTCACACGTCCTCCACTACGGAGGCATTAAATTTAGAAGAACTGACTTCAAATGAGAGTTCATTTTAAGTCAGTACGAGGAGAGGAATTTTACTTCATGCATCCCCCCCCCCCTTTAAATTAGAATTATCTCACGTAAATAAATGCTTACAGCCTAAAGAGAATGCCTCGTCCCAAGTAATAACTACCAAATTTCAGAAGCTTTGTGTAAGCTAAATTCCCTATATTTATTTTACTCTCCCAATATTTTCCTATTGCGATTCATTCCAGAGATTTCGTCAATTATAAATTTGCATATAAATAGCCGCCACCTTAAATCAAAACGACCGATTGGAAAATCCTTTTACAAAAGTTGTTTTTGTCAAAAAAAAAGGAAGCTAACTTTCGAATTTCAAAGTTCCAGTCCAATTGGTTGGCCTTGGCCAGGTATATGTAAGCCAGGTAATTGAATAAAAGATGCGGAATTTGTTTAGGACCTGGTATATTTATTGAAGCAGGTTATTTTATATTAGCTTGAAACTATGCAGGATTACCAGGTCGTACTTAGGTAAATGCTAACGTATAATATCATACCTATAGTTAAATTCATTGATAAAAAAAATTGACTAAATACTTTGTCAATATAATAATATTGCTGTATTCCCGTGATTTGCTTCGGAGTGCGTTTAATTAATGTATATTTTATCACCACAATTTTATATTAATTATCGACATTTACATCATCTGACGAATGTCTGAATAATGTCTGAAATAATAATAATCTGAAGTAATGTCTCTATAACTACATATTTTACAAGCTTTTAAGATTCAAAAAAGCTATTAACCTCTCTAGTCTCTAGTCATAATTATGAAGTGGTACCACAAAATCTCAGCAAAACAATCAATCATTTGTTAAACGCCAGTCAGGCAGAATTGACTCATTTATTTTACAAACTTAAAATTAAATTCTCTATAGCTAACAAACGTATTTAGTTTAATACCGTATGTCTATCTAAACAACTTTATCCGAAGTATACTATAATCCGCTGCAACAATACATCTGAATCAGCTAAGAAAGCCATCATAACTGCTAAAAGAAGGTGAATCCAAGAAGAAGAACATAAATGGTACAGTATTCGTGATAGTAAATGGTACAGTAGTAGAATTACATCTATGCAATTCATAAAACACTCTCTAGTATGGTGCATCCTACAGAGTGTGACTGGTTGATGGATGGCATTAACAGAAACTGAAAAAGTAGCAAGAGAGAAAATGAAGCTTCAAGAAGGATGCTTTAAGAAGGAAATCCTTTCTTCTGGTGAATTCACTGATTCCCTTCTGACCCAAATAAACTTGAAGATATCCTAGACTATTTTGTTTTAACGCCAATACCTCACCTTCGCTGTACTGCCTTGGTTCTTGACAATCTCTCCTCAGACCATTGTCCTGTCCTAGACATTAACCCTCCTATACGTCCTCCTAAACCTCGATTCATTAACAGACGAGTTGACTGGGACTCTTTTCCAACCCTAGTAGATTAGAGACTAGACCTTAAAATTTTACTTAAATGCGGCGAACATTGACGAAGCAGTACAGGCACTGACTGAGATCAAACAGATTTTAATTGGGACTAAACTCAACCATTTACTAACAGACAAAACAATAGATCTAGCTTACCGACTGACATACGGACACTGATTTGTGAAAAAAAACGAGCTTAAGCCCACTGGAAACAAACTAGATATTCATCAGACTTACGTACGTGCAATATAACTAAACGAAATCTGACTAACTTACTGGGACTCTATAAAGAAGACAAGTTTAGGACCTTTCATTTCACAACTTACAAACAAAGACAAATTCTTTTGAAACTCGACCAGACGAATCCTTTCTCCCTTCTTCCATTCTAAATCCTAATAACTGCTGGGCAAAGTCTGAAACTGAAAAAATTGAAGTCTTCGCTCAACACCTTACAAAGCTTTTCTCTCCACATCCAGATATAATTGATCACAAACATGTAAACCTTACTAACCTAGCTCCCCTCCTACTATCTCCGCCTCCCACATCCTTTTATCCCTCGGATATCCTTTACTATATTAATCACCTTCAACCACGAAAAGCTCCCGATTATGACCTTATTACCTATGAAATCCTTAAACACCTTCATAAAAAAGGTATCATTTTATTTACATACATACATATGTAACTCTGACCGTAAAACAACTCACTTTCCTACCCAATAGAAATTTTCCACTATTATATTCATTTCTAAACCATTTAAGCCTCCTCATCTTCCATTTTCCTATCGACCTATAAGTCTCCTCCCAGTAATTAGGAAAATCCTAGAAGAGCTCTTTCTGCGTAGATTCTTTCCCATACTTAAACCATTCCTATATGCCCATCAGTTAGATTTCCTCGCTTAACACTCCTCTATCCAATAATATCATAGCATTGTCGATGTCATTGCCTCCACCCTGAGAAGAAAAAGTTTTGCTCAGATGTCTACCTGGACTAGGCGCAAGCCTTTGACCGAGTTTGGCACGCTGGGCTGCTTTGGAAACTCAAGGGCATCTCACCCTTCACTAACTACCTCATCATAAAGTCCTTTCTCACTAATAGATCTTTTTGTGCAAGTTTAGGAAGCCAGTTTTTTTGCTGGAGTACCTCAGTGCAGTATTTTTGGACCTCTCCTAACAATATTAACAACCACCAGAGTCCCGTCAAAAGGACAATAGATGCTGACGAACCTGTAGAAATGGAGATCAACGCTCCTGCAACTTCGAACAACTCACCAGAAGTACAAGATAAGTTATGTACAACTGTAACATCATCCAACTTTAGTATTCAGTCTTATTTAGATATAATATAGAACCTAGATGTAGTAATAATTTAGATGATTTGATTGCTACGATTAATAGCTCTTTGAACACAAATAATAATGTAAATAGCAATAAAACAAATGATAAAATGTTTTCAATCCACTATGAACACATTAATAATAAAAATAGTGAGTCATTATATAAATAACAACGATAACCAAAATAATTGAAACTGATAAATAAAGTGACATTAGCTATATCAATAGTTATCAAATTAATTTAAATGCCAATAATAACATAAAAAATAACAAAAGCAATGTCAATAGCAATATAAATAATAAAACAAACAATAACCAAAACAAAGAAACCAATGAAAATAGTACTAAAATACTAAACAGGAAGATATATTAAATAATCCTAACCCAACGGCTGAGGAAACAGGTGGAACATCCCCTGGAAGACGAACAGTGTGGCTTTCGTGCCCAACGTGGAACTAAGGGCCTTATCTTTTCCATGCTACAAATCACAGAAAAAGCTATAGAGAATATATGATCTATCTTAAGAATAACTGTAATGTGTTAGGGTTAGTCTCAGTCTGAGCTATAATATATATACACACAAATTGTCTGTTGACACAAGGTATGTGTCAGTCCTCCTCTCTTAATTGAACAGGAGGGCAGCTGGTCAATATGCCTCCAATGTTCTAACTACGTTCCATCCTCTGTCACGGAGTTGTGGAGTTGTCCGTTGTCCGTGTCAGGCCGCCAACATTCCAAACATTCACTTTTTTCCTCTACAATAATTTCGCGCCAGCACTCTCTCTCCCACCGCGAACGATCTCCTTGGTGGTTTCGTATTTTCTATCTTATTCGGGTTCTCCTTTACTTTGTTCATTCATAAGGTCATCCCTTCATAAGGTGATTTCCCCTTACTGGCTGGTGTCATCCTCAAGTGGCTCACTAACTCTAGTAGCTTCTCCTCATGATTCCCTCTGTTTGAACAAACCGTTCGGCTTGTCCATTCGTGGACGGGGGAAAAGGTTTTGATCTTTTATGAGGTATCTTATACTTCTGTAAAAACTCCCCATTTTCTAGAAGTAAACTTTGTGGCATTGACTGTTACAATGACCTGATGATAGCCCGAATGTTGCGAAGTGTTTACTTAGCGTTATTATGCACCATTTGGCAGAAGATGTTTTAGTCTCAACTACTTTGACCCATTTAGTGAACTCATCAACTAAAATAGAATATGTCCAACCACCAAGTGGCCCTGAAAAGTCTATGCGTGTATTCTTTTCCAAGGTCCACTTACTGGAGCTCAGAGGTGGTTCACTTATTTCACTTCTTCGATCTTTTTTAAATAGCATCCCTGACATCCTTTGACCATTTGTTCAATTTCTTTATCGATGCCAATCCAGTAACAATGACTTCTCGCTAGTAGCTTTATCTTTGTGATCCTGATGTGTCCGACATGTAGTTCATTAAGTACAGTCTGCATGAGACGTTCTGGAATCACTACTCGTATCCTTTTAAATTAACACCCGTCCTGCTTTGTCCACTCATTGTCTTGTCTTGTCTTGTCCACCAATCCTAGTTCTTTTAGACTTGTACCATTCTCCAGATATTCTAAAATCGGGGGAAGTTTACTATCTTTTTTTTTATTCCTTCTGTATTTCTACCATTGTAATCGGCATAACGTTTTTCTGTTCGATCTGAAATGAGATTATGTGATCACGTCCTTCTATTCCTTCTTCTCCCTTCATAGGAAATCTAGAAAAGAAGTCCGCGTTACCGTTCTTCCGACCTTAAAGGCGGAAGAATTTTGGTAAGCCCCAAAATATTTCAGTTGTCTCCTTGTCGATTTGACTCAGAGCTCGGGACGCAAACGCTATTAGTTTCTCTGAACCATCTGAAACGACCGCTTTCAGCCCCACTGGCGATGCGTCTGTGGCCAAAAAAAGAGGTAGTTCTTGGTTGAAATATACTAAAATCCTGTCGCTTGCAATCTCTTTTCTCACCTTGTTGAACGCTTCTTCAAATTATCTTGTCCAGTTGTAAATTATGCCTTTTCTTAAAAACTTGTTAAGGGTAGAGGCCACATTTTTTAAAATCTGCAATAATTTTAACTCTGCTACATTTTTAGGTCTGTCCGCTTGTATAACAGTTTCTATTTTGTCCTTGGGCTATCTCAGTCCGTCAATTATATGTCCTAGATATGTTTTGCTCTCTTTTGTTAAAAAAAAAAATTGTCTCGATCTAGTCTTGGGTTGAATTGTCGCATTCTTTCAAAAACTTGTCAACAAGTTTCGTCATATGTTGCTCCTTGTACAATTATGTCGTCGAAAAGACTTTGTACTCCATCTAGGCCTTGCATGAACTCGTTCCATTTAGCAGGTGCCATAGTAACAGGAAGAAACGGACACGTGAGAGTTCTGCGACTAAGGACAGCGAAGGGACCAATGACGACCCATCCAGCGAGTGTATGCCCTAGAACTGGGTCAAGCCCCTGAAGATCATGGGACTTGAGGTGGGAGAATGTTGAGAATCTCAGCAGCGCCACTGTCAGATATTATTATTTGTTTTTTCCGTTGTGATATATTGACGTTCAGGTCTGATTTTTCGCTGTGTTTAAATTTGTTTATTACTTAAATTAAAGAGACGTTTTCCCAATTCGAGTGAATCTTGTGTTTATTCTGAACATAATCTAAGTTCCAGAAAGCTGAAGCAAGTAAACACCACGATGCACCACCACCTTGAGATGCTTCCAGTAGTGGAAGTGAAACGCCGGACTTCACCCCTTAGTGACGCTGATTTCACCGGAGAACCAAGCTGTTTAATATTATTATTGATTACTTTAGACTGTTTTCAATAAATAAGCTTCTTTAGTGAAATAAAGAAAATTAAATTGAATATAGCCTTATTAATTCGTTTTTTATCCCTATTTTATTGGATGCATTTATGGTCTTAAGAGCCACATACTATTTAAATTTAGATATTAAACTAGTTTATCTAGGGATTAAGTTACCTTTTTGGCACTGTTGACTAAAGTTTAAATTAAGTTTGTTCTTCTCGTACATAAGAAGCAGCTTGTTGTAGGTGGAGATGAATGTAGCTTGACTGGCTGTCTTAAGATCCTCGAATGTGTTTTTGTTCATCGTGGAAAATAAAACATGTTGAAATACCTCTAAACGCCAAACAAGTATCTTTCGATGTAGCAAACTTATTTACTAATGTACCTACCATTATATCAATGCAAAGAGTTACTTACATCCCATATAACTAAATCTAAATAAGATGTTTTCCAAAAAGTAGAACTTGAATCCCTCATTAATGGGGCACTAGACCAAAACTACATGGGTGTCAATGATAGGTTTTACAAATCCGAGACAGGCCTGTGGGTTTAACCCACAGCCCATTTCTAGCCGACCTGATTATAAACCACGTAGAAGAGCAAATATTTAGATCCAACAGTACATAACCCAAAAATATAATATTCTGGCTCAGATATGTATACTATATATTATGTTTGTGGGTAGGTACTAGAATAGTTTTTATAATTCATTCATAATTTACATAACATAAAATTTACAATAGAAATAAAACAGAATAACGCAATTAACTTTCTCGATCTAACAATAAAGAAACGAAATAACAAACACAAATTCAAAATCTATAGAAAACCCACTTACACAAATATAGTAATCTACAACCAATCAAACAACCTCTATAAACATAATTATAATGCCTGTTTTTCGGAGTATGATTTACCTATACTTCTCCCATGGATGATATAGACCTACACAGTGAAATCACTTCAATAAAAACAATTGCTACAAACAATGGATACAATACAAGATCAATAGACAAAGTTATAAATAAAAAACAAGAAAAATTAGCAATACATATTATAACCAATCTAGAACAAATATAACAAAACACTAAACCATGGAACTTAGGGAAGCTGTCAGAACAAGTAAGAAAATTTTTACAAATCAAAAACAAACTTAGAGTCAGGTACAAACCCTACAATTAGGCACCATCCTGGGCTCAGTCAATCAACAAATCGAAACAAAAGATAAATGCAAATTATAAAAAATTGGTCTGACAACTCCGACAAACTTTCTCGTATACGAGTTTATAATTTCTTAGCCCAGTGTTTTCCATTTATTAGTTTTCGTAGGTGAATTTAATTATTATTGATCATTTTATCAAAATGTATCATTAAAATTCTCTCTTCACAGCACAGAACTTTATGTTCTCTAGTGGAGAGATAACTTTAGATGCGCTAATATATATTCACTTGTAAAATATGTAATGTATTATTATTGTTTTAAATATTTTAATAAAGGTATTATTATAAAAAAAAAAAAATAAAAAAAAATAAAAAATAACTTCTCCTAGGCAGGGAATTAAATTCGGCCTCTCTCCGTCCGCGTTTAAAGCTATTTTCTCAGGAACTAGATTTTTCTCTTTTGTGTACTAAATTGGTACTAGGAGCTAACTACTTGCATGATAAAGACAAATAAACAACAATAAAACAACAAACTCCAACTCGCATGCGAAATGCTACTTTCCGCACTCGACGCGTAATGTACTATTACAAATCACGCATATTATGTCTAGAACTGAATGCGGAATATAACTGCCAAGGCAATTATGTACTTTCTTTTAGGTTCATGTCGGTTTCGATGTTCTATACCGAGAATATTATTTATGTTACATAATATCTTACCTATGTTTCTATTTTCTATTATGAAAGCCTGACACTGAGTCATCACAAATATAAGTTAACAGCTCATATGTTAAAAATATATTACCTCTACAGTGTCCTAAGAGGAAAAAATATTTAATTTATGGTTTATCGAAAAAAATGAATTCTTTATAAAAAAAAAACTCCTGCTTGTTCTTAAGGTGTTAAGTTTCTTAAAAACTTAAAAAAATATACCAAGTCTAAACTACTTTTATTTTTTACGGCAACGAAAAAAATCATTTAAAAAAGTTATTCACAATTACAAAAACAATGTAAATATTAAATTAGAATTATTTTTGGAAATATTAAATTTTAGTTAATGTTTTGAAATATTGTTTTTCTGTTTCCTTAAAAAAAATATGAAATAAGCTAACAACATCAAATTGTTTACTCTGCATTTTAATAATAAATAAAATGTTTTCAATAAACTGCACACAAAAAATCAAGGAAATATTATCATTTTTAGAGGTTTCAGAACAAGCATGAATATTTAGTTACAAAATAAAGAAACTTTTCCCCCTTGGATACTCTACTTTGGGGGTCACGCACACTTATATATAATTAAAATTGAGATCAACAAAACCATTTGTCAAGAGTTGAACTTGGAAATTATCTGTGTCAGTGATGTCAAGCATTTAAAAAAAAAAACATGACAAACTATGTATTTTTTAATCAACAGTATTCTATAAAAATAGGTTTTAATAAAATTAATTGAAATAATACAAGACAAACCACCAACCCTGAATTCTAAATATTAAAACGAATCCCTGATGTTTGTTACATAAAAAAGAAAAACTTACTTGGAGGTTTGGAGGACGCCATCGGAGGTGGAGGAGGCGGCGCTGGAGGCGCCGGGGGCGCCGGGGGTATTGCGGGTCTGTCCATAATGTTGAGCTCGTCGCTGATATGAACTTTCTTCCTGGGTTCGTCCTGTCACAAGCAACACCGACAGTCAACTAACAATCACTCGGCTGTATTTTTAAACGGCAGTCTAAATATACTGTGTATATCATTTATATCCCCAAGTTCAGATATGAGAGGCCGTATCTATCGACATCGGCAGTGACGACTGGGATCTGTGTCACTGCTTTTATAAACGTTCGACAACTGCTCGAGGAGGGAAACTTGACACTCGAATAACTGGAAAACTTCTGTTGATTTCGTAAGGTCCGTTCTATCAATGCCATTCGTTATTCAACATGATCTAAATTATTTGAAAACTTGACATTACCCGGAATTGTTTAACATATATTTACTATTCAATAAGAAGGAATGGTTTTAATATATTGACGCTCATTTCCATTACTATTTGACCGATTTCGATGAAACTTTCACCATTGTGGTTTGTCTGAATGGTTACAGCCTTATCATCATCTATATATATATATATATATATATATATATATATATATATATATATATATATATATATATATAATCTAAACATACACATGTATAATATATATATGTATACACATGTATATATATGTATATGTATAGATATATACAGCTAAGTGACAGTGACTGACTTATCACTAATTCTCCTACTTCCCATTGACTTTGAAATTTGGTACATAGATAGAGTGTACCATAATTAGATAATTAGAAAAGTGCGCCCATTTCGATTTCGACATATGACCACCATATTGAATTATAGCCGCCATATTGGATTTCACGACCCTACCATCTCAGCTTTCAGTAGATATGAAATTTGGTACATAGACTTATAATAATAATAAAGCCTTTATTGTCTCTTCAATACACAAATTACTAATTATAAATCTAAATAATAATACAAACTATAATAATAATGTTATGATATCTAAAATGAAAATTTAAGATTTTGTTAATTTCAACATATGGCCACCATATTGGATATTATCGTACTCTATAATCTCAGTTTCCAGTGGACCCATATTAATAAACGAATGACTTAATTATTAAATTAAGATACCTTTTGTGACAATATGAATTTACAGCATTCAATACAATTCTAACCCATGGCCATGGCCTTCTGGAGGCAGGAGACCTATATAGAGATCTGAAATTTGGTATATAGACTTATGATACCAAAAAATAATTAAGGTACTGACACTTAAACATATGACCGCCATTTTAAATTATAGACACCATTTTGGATTTTAATACTACCTATTATCTCAGCTTCCGGGAAATTTTAAATTGTGGATCTAGAGATTTTAAATTTGGTACGTACACTAATAGTACCTAAAATAAAAAATTGAAGGTACATACTTTCACAACATATGACCACCATATAGAATTATAGCTGACATATTTGATTTTAATGCACTCTATTATCTCAGCTTTCAGTAGACCTAGAGATCTTAAATATGGTAGGTAGACTAATAGTAGCTAAAAAAATAAAATTAAAAGTACTTTCACTTCATCATATGGTCGCCATTTTTAATTTAATAGAGAGAGAGTCCTCGCTCTAGGTGCCAATCTGCACTTACTGATGGCTCTCTCCAAAATATCTTTAGTAAATAGAGAATATTTAAGCAAATTATTTGTTTTAAATTAAATAATAATTTTTAAAAATGTTGAATATCAATATTATCATTTCTCTATGTATTTTTTTATTTTTTTTTATTTGTGATTTGTTTTTATTACTGGAAATAAATATTATTATTATAATTATTCTACACACAAAATTATTAGACAGAAATAAATAGATTTATATGTACATAGTTGTAAGCTAATTAATATAATACCAAGTTTTATTTTTTTCATTTCTTATGCCAGAGATAAAATTATTGTTATTATTAAGTAAAAATTGTTTCTATTAAATATTGAACAAAAATATTCAGAAGTTCATCCAATTCAAAAGTTCATTATTATTTGAGTTTATTGCAAATTTAAATTTTATGTCAGCTGTTTTTTTTTCAAATTGCGTTGTCTATTTTTACTTCTCTATTTTTGTTCCATAATAAGTGATTAGGTGGAATTTGGTCTTAGAAGAAGCACATAAATGGCTACCATCTTGAAAATAAGTGAGTATTTGGGGATGAAATAATGGCAAATTTGTGCCTATAAAAAACGTACACACACGCCCACGTTTACTTATTAAGTTTTATGAACTTCTAAATATAATATCTCATAGAAGACTAATTTCTAATTTGTTAAAATATGGCTAGAATAAAATCTCTTAAATAAAGGATATAAAATCCGTGATAAAAATAGGGTCCGATGGAAAAAATATAGTTAGACCCAGGTTTTTTGAAGGGGCAATTTAAAGGACGTGGTAAAGTCCATCTCTTCAATTCTGGCAACTTTTATGTGTGACTTTATTCACTACAACATGACCCTGAAAACATTACTCCAGTGGTCTTTTTGAGACTCCTTGAATATTTGCAAGAAACTGCTGGCAACGTACTAGTATCTGTCACTTAAAATATTGCACTTATTGTTAGTTATGAGTTACTCACTGTTTTCTCCGGTTTGGGGTCTTTGCTCTGAATATGCCTAGAGGTCATCTGCCACATCAAAAACAAAACATATTTATCTATTAAAACTCAAATATTTAAAACACATTTATTTCTCCTCTCACTTTCAGTATTAATAATCATGAGTTACTCACTGATTTCTCCTGTTTGGGGTCCTGCCTGGGAATTTGCTTAGAAGTCACCTGAAATATCAACAGAAAAACATATTAATCTATTAAAACTCACATATGTAAAACATATTTATCTCTCCTCTCATTTTAAGTATTAATAATCATGAGTTACTCACTGTTTTCTCCGGTTGTGGGTCCTGCCTGGGAATTTGCTTAGAAGTCACCTGGCATATCGAAAACAAATCATATTTACCTATTAACACTCACATGTTTAAAACTAATTTATCTCTCCTCTCATTTTAAGTAATAATAATCATGAGTTACTCACTGTTTTCTCCGGTTGTGGGTCCTGCCTTGGAATTTGCTTAGAAGTCACCTGGCATATCAAAAACAAAACATATTTATCTATTAAAACTCACATATTTAAAACACATTTATCTCTCCTCTCATTTTAAGTATTAATAATCATGAGTTACTCACTGTTTTCTCCGGTTTGGGTTCTTGGCTCTGAACATGCCTAGAGGTCACCTGGCATATCAACAAAAATCATATTTATCCATTAAAACTTTCATTTATATATATATCTACATACATGGATAATACACACACACACACACACAAAAATTATCCCATGTAAAAGAAAGCAAGGAAACTTGTCATCTTCTCCTCTCACCTTGAGTATTAATAATCATGAGTTACTCACTGTTTTCTCCGGTTGTGGGTCCTGCCTGGGAATTTGCTTAGTAGTCACCTGGTATATCAACAACAAAACATATGTATCCATTAAAAATTGTATTTATTTACACACACACACACACACACACACACACACATATATATATGTAAGAAGAAGAAAAACATGTTTATTAGAGCCGATTATACATAAAATATTAACAATTTAGCAAGCATGGGGGAGTTGGTATCACAATTATTTCCCACTTTACTATTATATATATATATATATATATATATATATATATATATATATATATATATATATATATATATATATATATATATATATAAATATAATATATATATATATATATATATATATATATATATATATATATATATATATATACATATATACAACTAAATAGTACACACATTTAAAAAAAAAGAATGTATCCCATACAAAACAATTGGAAACTTGCAGCCTTCTCTCACTTTAAGTATTAATAATATTAATAATCATGAGTTACTCACTGTTTTTTCCGGTTGTGGGTCCTGCCTGGGAATTTGCTTAGTAGTCACCTGACATAACAACAAAAATATGTATCCATTAAAAATTGTATTTATATATACGAGTATATATATATATAACTGAAATAACTTTAATAATAATAATAATAATGTATCTCATACAAAACAATTGGAAACTAGTAGCATTATCTTACTTTAAGTATTAGTAATCTTACTCACTGTTTTTGGTTGTGGGTCCTGCCTGGGAATTTGCTTAGAACTCACCTGGCATATCAACAACAATACATATTTATCTATTAAAACTTTCATTTATATGTATGTATATATATATATATATATATATATATATATATATATATATATATATATATATATATATATATATGTATGTATATGTGTATATGTTTATAATGTACACACAAACACACAATCACACTAAAAAATAATGTATCCCATAGAAAACAACTGGAAACTTGTAGCTTTCTCTCTCTTGAATAAGTATTAATAATCATGAGTTACTCACGGTTTTCTCCGGTTGTGGGTCCTGCCTGGGAATTTGCTTAGTAGTCACCTGAAATATCAACAGAAAAACATATTAAACCATTATAACTTTAAGGCTAGCTGTATTCTAATAAATATATAGCTTATACTTATACAACATTCTTTTTGTATATATATATCGTTATAATATCAGTCTTATAAGAATATTTATATTTTTTTCATACAGACACGGCGTTTTTAACCACCGCTATTTCTAGCTAGGCTTATAATGTAGTTTCGGGCCAGTACGTTTGTACACTGGCGTTTCCATAACTTAATTACGAATGCCCTCTCCCTTACCGATTAATGTCACATTAATTACTAAGATTTTTACCAAATTGAAAGAAAACTTCTTCCTCAGTCATATTATCAAAAAATTATGGTATAATAATATCAACCCTAATACTAAGTCAAAACCCGATAACTTAGAGGCAACTAATTCAAATTCAAATAATAAATTCATTGGTTTAACGCTTGTCGGTCCCTGATGGAATTGACTGTGAAGTATTCACTTGAAGTATTTAATCATGAGTTACTCACTGTTTTCTCCGGTTGTGTGTCCTGCCTGGGAATTTGCTTATTAGTCACCTGAAATATCAACAGAAAAACATATAAAACCATTATAACTTTAATATTCTTTACTCAGACTAGCATTATTCTAATAAATATATAGCTCATACTTATACAACATTTTAATTTCATATATATCATTATAACATTGGCCTCATAATAATATTTATAATATTTTTATACAAACAGGGCGTTTTCAACCACCCCAGGGCATTTCCAGCTAGGTTAAATACGCCATCTTTTGAGAGATAAATCAGTCGTTCCAAGCCAGTCCATTTGTACCCTGGTGGTTTGTACAGGTGTTTTGAACCACCGTGTTATTTCCAACCACAGTACACAAAAATATAAAAACATTTTATACCTCCTTGAATAGATTTTTTCATTTTTATCGTATAAAACTTTATTGGTCCAAAATATCTTATTTTATATTTTTTTAATTATTTTAAAGGAACTAGAGTACACAAACACCCCTTATAATGAACCGATTTTTATGTAAGTGGTACCAAAATATATGTAATATTTCCGGTCCAATTACTTTTAAAAGTTAAAAAAAATGCATGTAAGATAGATATTCAAAATGCTAGAGTGCATCTGTGGGCACATTGATATATTATATAATAATAACTTGTAGAAACAGTTGAAAGAAACCTCAATGGGGAGTTGCATTTCTACTTATCTTAGTAAACGATTCAATTGATCAGGTAATTAAAAAATTAAAAGTAAAACCGAAACTCGTAGGAAAATACGTAAACGACTTAATTCTAATAACAAAATCATGTAATATTGAGGAAACTTTTAACACCTTTAATGATCAAAATAAAAATATCTCATTTACCATTGAAAAAAAATTAGAGAACAAAATCAATTATCTAGTTTTAACCGTAATTAAAGAAAAAATCGGACAAATTACTACGAGACTACTATTTGACTACTATTTGGTACGAGAAAGAAATTAAAATAAGCAGGTCAAGTGTGTGCTAGTCAGCACACAGCGAGGGTCCGTAGGCCACACTTATAGTGTTTAATTGTAAAGTGTATACACAGTGTTTTTTAAAATGATAAAAAGCTTACTTTGAACTATCCTAAGGGTCTGATATTCTCAAAACACACTCTAAGATAGAGGGGGGGGGGGGGGGGAGGACACGTTTCACACCCACTTTAAACTTGCCTACGCTCGCCCTATCAAAGTTATAACCAAAGAACTATATATTTTTGTAATCAGCTCGACGTAACCTTTCATATGATACCCCTCACGGTGTCGAAAAAAAAATGACCCTTAAGTTTTTTTACCCTAATTTTTTTTTGAAAATATTTTTTTTAAGTCGCTATATTTTTAAAAAATGTGGGTAGGTCAAGACAGATACATGCCAAATTTCAAAGAGATCGGAAGAAAGGTGCAGCCGTGAGAGCAGGTGACCGGACGGACGGACAGACACACGCAGGAAAATATAAAGGTCCTTGGTTTTGCCTACGGACCCTAAAAAGATTATTCTTAAACTACCATTCCAACCATCCTAATTATCAAATCCGAAATAGTATTCTAAACTTATTTAAAAAAGCTATTTCACTAACAGACAAAAAACATATACCCACCCTTAAAAAGATAATTTATAGTAAATAGGAAAAAAAATAGTTATCCTATAAATATAATTAACAGATCCTGGCACACTGCTTTAAATAATACCACCGCAACTGACAAAATGTATAACATAAAATATTATAAATCCCTAACTTATATAAAAGGCTTGACTTAAAACATACAAAAAAAAACCTTCAAAGATATTGATTGCGACGATGTAAAATTCGGACTAAAACCAGTAAACAAAATAAAAGACAATTTCCACAATAACCTTAAAGACATAAATGGAAAAAAAACTAATGTAGTTTACAAAATAAAATGCAAAGATTGTGATAAAGTATATACATCGTGATATAATCAGTGAAAAATGTAGATTTTTGATGTTTTTAGGCATGAATATGCCCCACAGAGGGGCGAAATATAGCCATGACAAATATTGAACATTAGTGAACTTATTCTTATTTTACCCTTAAATGACTCACAAACAACAAAAGATTTATAATAAAAGGGACAAATTGAACAAATATTATTGAAATTTATAAGTTGGCTTCCTTTTATGACAAAAACAACTTCTGTAAAAGGGTTTTCCAATCGGCCAAGTTGATTTAAGATCCCATCACTATAATAATCACCACTTTTTTGAAACGCTAACACTTTTTTGTTGCCACCCGGTTACAAAGCCATAGATTTCTTAACCACCGTATCGTAAGAGCCTGTCCGACAAAATCTGTTTTACTGGGTCGTTACTCACCATTTTCAAGAAAACCTTGGTTCGATTTTAAGTGTCTAAGGTTGAGGACAAGAATGTTCGCGTTGCTAAATTTACTTCGACCATTTAACTCCAACCTAGTGAGAGAATCTGTGCAAGAGGCTAAGTTTAATTACAAATCTTTATGCCTAGAGAAGAAGAAAGAGTTCCACAATGCCATCGGCTCACAGCATAAGACTGTTAGGGGCTTTAAATGGTTTTGGTTGTTAGTTAATAATTAAGGTACTAATTTCAATCCTACAAGCTGAAAAATTAGTACGGTGACTCAGTGGTGTATCCAGCGGCTAGGTCTGGGGGTACATTTTACGTCAGTTTAGATTGGGGGAGGGTACTCGTAGTAGTAACAAAAAAAGGGAACTACTTACCCCCCTGTATACGCCACTCCGGTGACTTGGTAAGCTCATTTCAAGACCCTTCTTAGTGAACTGAACCACCACATCCTTGTCCAACAGTCTATGTTGAACTATGTAATGTGTCTGATTATTGACGCCCATTCTCCTATGATTAACTAATTAGTGTTGTTACTTGCTTAAAGAAAAACAAACCCCTGGCTACGACCATATCCCCTACGAATTTTACAAGTACCTTCCCCCAGCATTTCTGATAAATCTGTTGTCTCTTTTTAATTTAATCTTCGAGTGGTATGATGTTCCAGCTTGTTTTTCTGATGTTTCATTCTCTAAAAATGTTTTTTTTCTCTATCCGTCGTACAAACAAGAAGATAGAAATTTCGTTGCTAATTACAGAGGTATTTCTTGTTTAGATACAATTTGCAATATTTTTGGGAACCAACTTTTACAAAGATTGGAAGTATATATTCAGACACATGATTTATTAAGTGATAATAATGGATAATCTGTTCCTTCTAACCAACTTAATTAGTCTGACTCTCTTCAAGCCAAAGAAAATACTATTTGTACTATGTATTGCATTTTCGTAGCCTTTTTAGGGTTTCGTTGGTAAAACCAAAAAAAGAAACCCTTATAGTTTCGTTCATGTGTCTGTCTGTCTGTCACTCTGTACGGTTCCAATAACTTTTGAATAAAAAGAGATAGAAACATGAAACTTTCCAATATTAAAGATCGTTTTGACGCGCCCACAGGAAAAATATAGCGAACTCAAAATTATCAGCTGTTCAAATCCAAAATGGCGGATAACTCACGTTATGCAAAAAAAATATTTTTTTTTAAATTTTGAGTGGGATATCAAATGAAAGGTATTTAAGAGAAGATTACAAATATATATACCACTTAGGGAAAGTTTTTAATATTCCCCGCCATTTTGTCAAAAAACATCTAAATTCCCCCCCCCCCCTTACTAATTTCATGTTTACAACACCAACGAAACCCTTTTTACGTGAGACTTCACGCACTACCAATTTATTTTAACTGCGTTCAATAACGTTCATCGTCATTCATTATTTTTAAATCTATTTAATTTCAACGAAATTCGTGAAATTAATACAAAGGTTCCTCTGTGCTTCTTGTGTCTGCGTTCGTGGAAATGACAGTGTATCAGATTTTTTTTTTAAGGTGGAGAACGAGCTGAGGCAAGGTTGTGTCATAACTTTTTATTTGCCAAAAACAATTAATTTGTTTGATATTTTTTTTATTTATGTTATATTTACATTGCTTGTAATTTAATAAAGCAGTTACAAGTGTTTTTGGAAAGGGGAACTAAATTTTCATTTTTAACCTTTTGAAAGGAGGTATTAATAAATTATAAGTTAATATGTTGTCGGAAAAATCAAACTATTTTTATATAAGTATTGAGATATTAATTTTATCAAGCGGTTCGATGTTATTATCATTAGATTAAACTTTTTTTTTGTTTGATAATTATTATTTTTTGATCTTTTATTATTGTTCGCCAAGTTATACTATTTTTTCCCCATTACTTTTGTTTAAATTAAATTCAAGGTTTGAGGCAATATTTCCTATGGCGGACAGCTAGATACCGGCAGACAGCTTTAAGTTATAATACTAGGCATCGCGTGGCTCTATCATTGAAGCGAGCGTATTGCAATGAAATACTGAATATTGAAATTTATTAATCATGATGAATGTCATAGTTGAAGATAAGTGGAAGAGGGTAGTGTGGGGAAGAGTGGGGAAGAGTGGGGGTACTCGGTACAAAGCTTTACTTCCTAAACAAACCTATACACTATACGACTATATCAATCTTCACCACCCGCGGTAGCTTTTAAACAATTATTATAAATATATCTCGTCACTACGCAAAGAATTTTGCTTGTATCAAGTTGAAATTTTGCATACCTGTTTCAATTGTGCATTAGATGGTGTATATGAAGTTTTATTAAAATCGTTACGTTAGAACGTAAGATATCGGTAAAAAGGTTGTTTTCTCTATTATAAACGTTTAGGTCCGCTTTAATAGTTTTAGCGATCTTTATTAAGTCATAGCGGTGTCGCTGTTGGTTTTAGTAAAAAGTGTTATTTGAAAAAAATGTTCGTCTCATCGAATAGATGATGATAGAATCTTTTCCCGTCCTGAAATTCCAATTTAATTTTTGTACCTCTCGTTTACGCGAGCGTTGCGCGCGAACTCTTGGACGGATCACGCTGTCCAACGAACTTAGCCTGAGTATTAGTAAGAGGATCATGTATACCAAATTTCAACTAAATCGGTCAACTTTTACTCAAGTTATCGTCACACGCGTGAACATTACTGACAGACAGACAGACAGACACGGAGCATATTTCGTTGAATGTGGGAAGCTCGCTTCAATAATAATAATAATAATAATAATAATAATATTTATTTCCACCAAAAGACATTCTACTGAATTACAAAAAAGAAATGAATAAAATACATGGTGAGGGCCCTCAGTAGGTGTTGTTTTTACCTAGAGAGAGGACCCTGTCTCTACATATTTAATATGATTAATTAATATAATAATTTTAAACATAAGATGCTTTTTACTTTTCCTCACTACCTATAGTAGGAAAAGTATCTACTGTTTTCACCAAAACATTTTTTTTTCGAGATTTCAATGGAATTATCCATTTTGGGTGTTTTTAAGACCTCCTGAGTGGTTTTTAGTATGACGTCTGTATGTATGTATGTGTGTGTGTTATCATCGTAGCGCCCAAGGTATTTAACCTAGAGAGTTGAAACATGGCACAAAAATTAGTCCTTACCTGTAGTGGTGCCGCCCAGAAAATCAAATTTTTCCGCCATCTTGAACCCAGTTTGTTGAGTCAGCAAAAATTTGAAAAAATCGTAATAAATCAACAATGGTCCTGATCGAGTTGAAATTTGGCACGAATATACCTCTCTGTATGACAAACAAGCCCAAGTTGTCAATTTTTGATTTTTTAAACTTTGACGGTTAATAATACCGAAAGTATAAATAGGTTTTTGACGTATAGCATATCGTAGGAACCCGAAAAAAATTAAGGAACAAATATAAAAACAACCCGATGAAATTCCATTAATTAGTTTAAAAGTTATAAGCGAATATAATTATTTATAAGTGCGATAATTTTGATGACGTCAAAGGTTCTTTTGAAGAATGACAATAAATCAGTTTGTTCAGAACGGTCACCCATCCAAGTACTGACCACGTCCAATGCTGCTTCCTCCTGCTGCTTCGCAGCAGGAGAAGCCACTTTAGTGGCCTCTGAAGTGAGGAAAAGTTCCGAGGTACCCTGTACCCGATTTTTTTCCATATTCAAAATGTGTCCAAAACCAAAATGTGTTTAAATATGTGTGTGTTTATATAAGAAATAAAATTAGTGAAAGAACAATTAGATCAAACCGATAAAAATGAATATAGAAATAAATAATTTAATCTATTGTTGTTTGATAGAGTCCAAGAGGTATTTAGAGATGTTAGTTTTAAATGAATTGTATGTTTTTATTGATTGAATTGATAACGGAAGTTGATTAAATAAACAGGGCCAAGGTATGAAGCATGTTTTTGTTTTCTTCCTGTGTTACAATAAGGAGTCAGAACTGTGTTAAGTGTTCGAGTGCGCGTTGTGTAACTATGATTAACAGTAAGTCTTATATCGTTCTGCTTAGTAAAACTGCTTTTTTAAATATTACGTCTAAAGTCATAACGTTGAAGTCAGAAAAAGTAAGATAAGTGGCGTAACATCTAGGTTTTTTTAGTGATATTTTAATAATAGTTTTGCTTGTGTCAGTTATGCTTGTGTACTTTTTGTATACCATGATTTTATGTATTATTAATTTTTTTCCGATAAAAAAACAAACAAAAAACGCTATTAATCTTTCTTTAAAAAACATCAGTTTGATTACTTTGAAGTGAGCTTTTGAATATGTTGTTAGGGTCCCGTCGTTTATTTATGGAGCGTATTTATTCGTATTTGGGACCACCGTGGCAGTAGCACTCCGGCACTCGTGGTTCAGTCAGTCATCTTCTACTCTTACCCATAAGCTACCTTAATTTTTACCCATTCAACCCTTCAGAACCATCCAGCCTCTCTAATATGTTGATTGTTAAATACAGTCCATGTGCTGTTGTGTTCTTAAAAGTTTTAAGTTATTTTGTGTGTGTTTACGCCACTGCCACACATGTTAAGTTGAACCAGGGCAGTCCGTGGATTAATGTTTTCGACCGAGAGATTCATCAAATAGTATGTTGACACGTAGCGTAGGTCGGATTTCTCAATTAATCTCTATATTTCTCTATGTTGATAAGGGTTTTCTTAACTAAAAGTAAAAAGTTCAATCCCCAAAGGTAAAGGACAATATTATAAAAGTCCAGTCATAAACCATGAATTAATGAGCGAATTTTCAGAGTAATCTGCGTATTAAACGATGGCGACGACTCACCTCGAAATTATATTTTATTGCTAAGGCAACCACATTTATTCTTCCCGTTGCCACGGGCTTAACGGCTAGTTTTATAATAATTAATTTTAAATTTTATATTTAAATTAAAGGTCTTATTAATTTAAAAAATTTGCGCACGCGCAGTGCCCATTATTAGTAGTCGTAACTTCTATTGGTAGGTACGACGGCAGTAAAATTCTTAGAGGATCGTCTACGGGCTAACCTGCTCAATCCCTGAAAATTTCACCGATATTGGTTTATTAAATTGGAAGTTGTTTCAACAAATTTTAGATTAGCGCATGCGCAGCTATTACTGATCCTAGGTGGCCTTATAGGAAATTTTGCGCTGATTCCGAATATACTACATGTTAATATGTTTAAGATACTACTGCTCAGAAAATGAAAAACAAATTTGGTACACAGGAGAATGGGGTACAAAAGTTAAAATAGTATATACCCTTCAAGATGCATGTCGTTGGAAAGCTCTTTAAGAGTACAGTAATTGTTGATATATACACTTTTGTCTTTTTTTTTTTTTCATACAAGAGGGAGGGAAAATGGAAAAAACACGTTTTTATCCTATTTTTGACCCTTAGTTGTCATCATTTGACCCCTAAATGGACTCCCAAAATTCTGGTCAACGAACTCATCCTTTCTTTTGATATTATTGACATTTTAACATTTGATTGGATTTTTTAAGTGCATTCTAGTTTGAGATATCGTCTGGAGTGACACATACATATATATACATATATACATAAAAAAAAGTGTTAAATTTCAGGAATCCATTTAGAATGGTCTAAAACAGATTTCCATGGAGAAAATTTTCAAAAATTCGCATTACGCAAATGTTGAAGCCATTGCAATAGCTAAATTTTCTTCGAAAATTCGCTAAAAGAATGAGTAGCGACTAAATTTCTTCCTTGTTTTACAAAAACCAAGGAATCTTGAAACAAGCATGTTTTTAGAATTGTGCTATAGTTAAAATGTGATATTTACTATAGATTGTTGAGGCGGGGGCCGAGTTTGGGATTCTCTTCTCTTCGGGAGCCAAGGGGCGCTTGGCATAGGCAAGGCAGGTGGCCCATCTCTCACCCAGGGTGGCCTGGACCCTCTTTGACCTTCTTCCTCTTCGCCTTTGGACACTTTCGGTTTCACTAGAGGCATTTCTGAAAAAAATAGAAAAAAAAGATCGTGAGTGTAATGAGTAATGACACCTCTTATTTTGTATCATATAAAATCTAAATAAAAAACAACGATTTCGAACTTCAAAATTTCTAAATTTTTAAAACAAATACTGTGCCGTCACAATTCCCGTTATCTATATTATACTACGTACATGAGAAAGTTAAAACTAAAATAATGTAAAAACCATAAAAGGACTTATAGTCCGCAGGCCACCATAAGAAGTGAGTCGCTGATTGATAAAGTTTTCTTACCTTATGGAATCGCTTATTTATGCTGTGTCCACCGATGAATTGGGTATATGGCAACTGGGGGCTGGGCCATTTCTTTTTTGTTGACATGCCAAACTTGCCCTTCTGCGGGAACATTGAAAAGAGATAGATAAAGTTTTGATTTTTACAGGATCGTTTAATTAAATTATTTCAAAAACTGGTACACGTGGCCACCGATAAGAGTGGGCCGTTTGGGGTGGCCACCGCCCCAAACATATCGCTCTGCGAGGACGTTGAAAAGAAAACGGCCCTCTCTTATCGGTGGCCACCTTTACCACTGTTTTTGAAATAATTTAATTAAACGATCCTGTGAAAATCAAAACTTTATCTATCTCTTTTCAATGTTCCCGCAGAAGGGCAAGTTTGGCATGTCAACAAAAAAGAAATGGCCCAGCCCCCAGTTGCCATATACCCAATTCATCGGTGGACACGGCATAAATAAGCGATTGCATAAGGTAAGAAAACTTTATCAATCAGCGACTCACTTCTTATGGTGGCCTGTGGACTATTATACGGAAACAGGTAAAAAAATCAGTCCGAGACATTAGACAAAACTTTTTCGTATACGAGTTCATAATTACTAAACCCAGTGTTTTCCGTTTATTAGTTTTCGTTTTTTCGTAGGTACATTTAATTTTTATTGAACATTTTATCAAAATGTATCATAAAAATAACTTCTCCTCGGTGGGGAATCGAACCCGGGCTCTCTCAGTCCACGATTAAAGCTATTTTCTCAGGAATTGGATTTTTCCCGGGAAAACTGCTTATATCGTTAGATTCATATTCAAATGGACTACATTTTAGAATTTTTTTAATCAAAATCGTCAGAAACGTTTTCGAGAAATAATTTTATTCGGAGTTTTTGAGGGTAGCACCCCCCCCCCCCCAAATTTGAAGCTAAAATTAATTTCTCTATTTCGCCTCGGGGTATGATTTATCTGAATATGCATTATGCATGCTAAATGTTATCAAAATCGGCCCAGTAGTTATGCGTCTGCACAGACGACAGACGACAGAAGACAGACATTTTGTAAAAACCACATTTTTGGCCAGGTTAGAACGAGTGCGGTTCGTCCTACCCATTCTAGTAGGAAGTACTAGATTACTACTACTACTACTACTACTTCTCTTAATATGAGAACGTAAAGTAGCACTGTAGAGGTAAAAAAAGAAAAATAATAAAAATAGCAGTAGTGGTTAAAACATAAGCTTGTTTTCACTCATTCTTTGCGGGCCAGCCACTTATTCCCGTCTTCAGCGGTCAATAAATTTCTTGAAAATAAAAGAAACATTGGGTAGCAGAAACACACTCGTTATTGAAAATTGCTGCCATTTAGAATAGCTGAATTGTATTTAAAATAAAAATATTTTATCTTTAGGTTTCAAGTTCCATTGGGCAGTGATGTGGACTTCACATCACTGTAGGTCGAGGTCTCAAAGCAAGGAAGAGGTAAAGGGAACAATACTATATAATCTGGGTATCTAAAAGTGGTTCATTATGCTCTCCCCTGATACTAACACTTTCAAGCGGCAGTTTGGTAAAACAATATCGATGTCTCGATAAAAACTCGAAATCTATCTGATATTAGCTGATACGAATAAGTGATATTTTCTTACGACATTTAATATTTTTATTTTTAATACAGTTTTCTTTATAAATATGTACTTTAATGTTTGTTGTTAACCTTATGTAACATGTAACAGTTCCTAGATAACCAAAAGCAATCTTATATAAAACAAAGTCGTCTTCTAAAGTAATCACATCAGATTTGTCTCTTACATATTTTATATTTTAAATGGTTTTTCTTTACTTTTAATTTACAATATTGACAGATAGTAAAGCTTATAAGTAAGTTGTATTTAAGTGCAAATGAAGGAGTTGATTTACATTTTATGAAACAGTGCACTCATAGTTAAACAAGTCTTACCCTCAAAGCAAGGAATAGGAAATATGGTTATTCCTAAAAAATATATTTTTTTAATTTTTGAGTTGGGTATAAAATAAATGATACTAATAAGGATTTGTTGACAAATGTCTGTGGGGGCGGAAGGACAAGGAATAGACAAGGACCAGTGACCACGTAATCGTGCTGTTGTCGCTTTAGTTCGGATTGAGCTCGCTTTTTTTTTCTTTTTTTTTTTATTAATAATACCTTTATTAAAAATTAATATACAATAATACAACACATAATAAGATATTTTACAATGATTTTACACATTAGCACATTTCAGGTTATCTCTCCACTAGAGAACATGTAGTTCTGTGCCGTGAAGAGAGAGATCTTACTTTCAAATTTTTCTTATGCTTCTTTTATGTTTTAATTAGTTATGATATGATTATTTAGTTATTTTTTAAATTTTTTGTTAGTATCATAATTATTCTAGTGGCTATATTGAGGATTATATTTGTTTTTTATATTATTAGTATCTATATTAGTATTCTTATATAATTAATTTGTTTTTTATTAATCTATATTTTATTTTATTTTTCTTTTAAGAATAATATATTATATAATGTATATTTATCTTATTATTTATATAATATGTATAATACATATATTCAATTATTAATTAATTAATTTAAATCTATTTATTTATTTTTTGAGATTATTATAATTATTTTATTTATTTATTTTTAAATTAATTTAGAAGAATATGGTTTTTTATTTTAGTTTTAAATAGTTCAAATTTATGTATACTCTTAAGCTCATTTGGTAATTGATTAAATAACAATACTGCTTTATAAGACCAGTGTCTTTGTGCCATAGAGGTTCTAAGAGATGGTACTACGTAATGACCTTTTGTTAACCTCTAGTTATTATGACATGGTCAATTTTCTCTAAGTCGTGTTTACCTTCCTGCAGGCGGGAAGCTGTTTAAATAGTGGTTCTGAGTGTTCCATACGTCTTTTATTTAATATAATTCTTACAAAAGCTTTTTGTTTAACAAATATTTTTTCTTTGATAGAGTCACAAGCTGACCCCCACGAGATAAGTCCATATTGTATAATTGAGTCGACTATACCGAAATATAAGACTCTCAACTGCGAGATATTTAGATAAATTTTTAATTTTGTAAAAACAAAGATTAATGTTCGTAATTTTTTATTCAAGTTATATATATGTGGCTTCCAATTTAAACAGCTGTCGATAGTGACTCCCAAGTATTTGGGAACCCACTCAAAATGTGGGCACTGGCAATGTATAAATTGACAAGTTTGATAATGTACGATCAATTTTTGGATTTGTGGTAATGTGCTCCAGTGAAACGAGTAAGCCATTGCACATGTCTTTTTAATGTTAATTGTCAATTCGTTGAGTTGGAACCAATGTATTATTGCTTGTAAGTCATTTTGTATAAGTGTTGCAGTTTGTTTATAGTGTTCAGATTCACACAATAAGACATCCGCAAAACCTACTAGTACTGAGTTGGTAACAATTTAAAAAATAGAATTTATGAAGATAATAAATAATAAAGGACCTAGGACAGTTCCTTGTGGGATTGAGTAGGTGGATGTGAAGCTACTTCCTAGTGTATTAGTTTAACTCTGTAAAGTCTGTTGTTCAAATAGCTGCGGAACCATCTTAATATAGTTCCACCTATTCCTATCTCCCTCAATTTTTCAATTAATTTACTATGTGAAACGCTATCGAATGCTTTAGTAAGGTCAATATATATAGCCATTGGTTTTTTGCCTCTATCTAAACTTTCCGTTATGTATGTTGTTACTTTATTTATAGCGTCTTGAGTGTTTAAACCGTTCTGAAACCCGAATTGGTTATTTGAAATTATTTTATTGGTTTGTATAAATTTGTTTAGATTATTTTTAGCTATTTTTTCTAAGATTTTCGCTATATTGGAAACTAATGAGATGGGTCTGTAATTAGTCGGTTCATTGGAGGGACCACCCTTGTGGATAGGGTAAATTACTGCGATTTTTAATATGTCTGGGAAAAGTCCTTTTTCAAAGCTTAGTTTAGCAATGTGTAATAAAGGTTTCACTAATGAACTTATATTATCTTTGATTATGGGAACTGTAATGCCGTCATGACCAGGCGAAGAACCACCTCTCAGTTTATTGACTGCCTTTTTTATATCTTCTTCATTAATATCGTCTATTTTGTTCCACTTTTCATCTATGTTTTTATTTCCTATAGTTGTATAGCTATTTTTATTCTGCAGATTATTGGCCATTTTCTGTCCTATAGTGGTAAAGTGTTTACACATAGCATCGGCTCCCATTGCCAGATCATTTAAGGCGTCTATTACCGTCCCATTTACATCTTTGATTTCTTTGATAACATCTTTCTCTGTTTGTTTTCTAAAAGTCATTTTATTTACTTCCTTCCATACTTTAGACATGTCATTTTCACATTTTTCTATCTTCTGTCTGAAGTAATCTTTCTTGGTCTTTTTAAGCATGGATCGTAGTTTACGGCAGTATAGTTTGTAATAGATTTGTAATTTTTTATTGTTAACTTGTTTGTCGGCTTGTTTCCTGAGTCTGTCTTTATTTCTTATCGAGACTACAAGACCATGGGTTATCCACGGCTGTAGTTTATTGTATTTACGTGATGGCGGAGGAGTTACTATAATTTCAGATGAAGATTTAATATTTTCTTGTAATTTAGCTATAGATTTTTCGGTCGACATATTCACTTGGGAGGTTAGTATCGGGGGAGAGAATAATGAACCACTTTTCATAATCGGATTGTTCCCTCTACCCCTTCCTTGCTCTGAGGTCGAGGTAGAGGTGGCAGCAAATACCGGAAAGGTCTATCTCTAGCTTACCTCGCTGCTTTAGGAGATATTTATCGTTCAGTTTATATTGACTCCCGGAACAACACAGTGTTCTATGACAGTAGCGACTGTGATAAGTCATCACTATCATGACATTATTGACATCATGGCAAATAAGAGGTTGGTGATTTCTGCAATAAGTAATAGGAGGTACTTAGTGCTCATGCGATTAATCAAAAAACGAAAGAAATTAGGCGAATACCATTACCTTTTCCCGGAGTTACCCGGGAGTGAACTGTTTACTGTTTGTTTTCTGAAGGTTATTTTAGTAACTTCTTTCCATATTTTAGACTTGTCATTTTCACATTTCTCTATTTTCTGACTCAAGTAATCTTTTTTTGTTTTCTTTATTATGGAATGTAAATTTTGGGAATATTATTTCTAATAAGTTAGTAATTTTTATTGTTTACATATCTAGAAGCCTATTGTAGTTGTGTAAAAAAATAAAGTAAAAAAAAAATATATTCAATTTTACATTTGAAGCTTACGTTTACGTAAGCATAGCGCGCGAACGTTTGGGAGGATAACGTTGTTCAAAGAACTCGTCATGGGAATTGGTAAAATGAACATGTGTACCAAATGTCAACTAAATTGGTCAAGTTTTACTCAAGTTATCGTCTCTCCCGGACTCCCGGGGCTGTAACATGCGAGCAGGACCGCTGAGAGAATTGCCGGGCCCCTGTTAAGTTAGTATCTGGGCCCTTGTGAACAGTTAACGACGGGGGGTCCGGGGGTCCTCCCCCGGAGAAGTTTTTAAAATTTAAGTGCAAAATGATAAGTTTTTAAGGATAATTTGTTTTCTGAGAGCAAGTTTGGCCTTACAGGAAAGATGTTTGGTGGAGACGAATTTTAAAGTTTAACTAAGAGGGGCTAAAAAAAACCAAATAATTGAGTTGTTTTTTAGCTGATAAGTTTCATTATGAAACCTTCTTTTACACTTTGTATAATACATAATATAAATTGTTTGCTAAAATAGTGAGATTAAGAGTAAACAAATCAAAATTGTTAACCCATTTTATTTACAAAAATTGCATTACAAGTAAAAATGTAAAAGTTATTAATATCAGTTTGTTAATATGATTTGTCTGTCAGTTTCTCTCCTGTCAATTAACATTGACCATATTGAATAACTTCCGTACTCAAGACACATTAGGAATAATTTTAAGTTGATCAAAATCAGTGGCGTAGCTAGGGCATTGGGGGCCCCTCGCCAAAAAAATTGATGATGAAAAAAAAAAACATTTGCGTTCAGAACTGAATGGGGCCCCCTGACAATGGTATATGAGTATTATTCCAAGTTAGATTTTATTATGCTCTAAAGTCTAAAGGTCTAGGTGCCCCTATCGACATTCGTACAAAGATAGTAGTTTCATGTTTTTTTGGACCCCTGGAGCCCCGGGCCCCTGGGCAATTGCCCCCCTTCGGTTAATCTATACGGTTAATCTATAGGCTGTCATAACATGACGCGATAAGAGTTGGTTCCAAATCAACTTTCTCACGTCAAAGCTAACCTGAATGAAGCCTTCTCGTCATCTTGTTTTCATTTTTTAATTCATTCATTTACATAGTAAATATTAAAAACACACTTGTTCTTCATTTTACAACCATCCATTCAGAAGGTTAGTATTATATCTTAATAATAAATTCGGCTTTGTTTATAACCTGAAAGGAACACTGCGCAAGTGCACAAGGAAGGAAGGGTGGGGGAAAACACACAGTGACGGCTCCCGGGCTTCATGAATGTATTTTTATCTTTATAGCCCAAACGCGCGTAAACACCGCATGCTATGAACCCTCCTTAACACCCCTTGGTAACCTGGACTAGTACAACCTTCCCTTCTCCAGTTCTTCAAAACATCCCAGAAAAAGAAAAAGTATCGAAAATAAAAATTTCAAATAAATTTAAGTCCTGCCCAATAAATAAACTATAAAATAAATGTTGTTCATAAATGTAACTAAAATAAAATAAAATTACCTATTGTAAAAATAAAACTCTCAGCCCCCCTTGAAAATTTTCTTTACATCCGGAATTCAAAATTAATACACTGATTGATCCCACGGTGGCACAACTCTGGTAGTATCGTTTGAAGGGACCTTAAACAATAAAAATACATCATAGGAAGAAACCTGACTTAAGACCGTGAGTGTGTTGTAGTTAAGGACTATAGGAGGTAGGAAGCAGTGTTAGTTTATGAGATGGTTGTAACAATAATGTTAAAATTCGGCTGTATCGAGTCCCTCAGTACCACACAAGGTTTTTAGCAGCGTTGGCATAACAAAACGGAGACGCAAATCTTAAAGCAAATACGATTGCAATGGTTATTTTGTGACTAACATTTGCACTATTTATACAGTACTATTTCTTAAGTGTGGTATGGCTGTTCATTTTTTTTTGAAGAGGCGTGGGACGCGATATTCTCTGGACGCCGGCCAGTGCAGCTGCTACAACGTCCCCCTGGCTGACCTAATTTCTACTCTAAGACCAAAATACACTTTATCTAAAAATTATACACAACACACGTGTGCACACCCACCATTCACAGTCTCACACACAGCTTCCTTTTTTTTGTACATTACACCTTCAATTTTAACAGAGCACCACTACTACCTATCCACCACTACTAACATCTTTAAGTAATAATGATAGTATTGGTATACATGGTATGGCAGTCATAATGTGTGAAACTGCCAAGTGACAGTTCTAAAATAAATAAAATGAGTTCAATATTTATCTAATTGTGCATACATTAGGTTGTTTATAGGTTTTCGTAGATCATCCTCGAAACCCTTATGCCGAGAGTGATGTTTGTCCGTTGTTCTTTGGTTGATATCCCCCGAACCGTTCACACTAGAGAGTTGAAATTTGAATTACTAGCGTAACTTTTGGACCCACACATAGGAAAAATATAGAGAAGTTATACTTTTAATATGCGCATGCGCAATAATGTTCTAAGCTCAACTTTTTTTTTAATGAATCAAATGAAAGCTACTGAAGAGTAAAATGATTTTAGTAAAGTGCTTTTTACCGCCAATATTGTGTTTTTAGCGCCAAAATTTCTCATAATGATGGGACGATGAAATTTTCCAGAAAAAAATACCTTTTCGTTATCACCAATAAGAAAACATTGTGACGGCTCGAGGGATCGAACAAGGGACCCCTACTTGTTTATATTTTTATTTTCCCATATAAAGAAAAAGTATTGTGATGGTGCGGCAATTCGATTATGAGAGATTTACACGTTTTGAGGTTCCTTGAATCCAAAAAAGTGTTTTTTTAAAAAATATCAGTCTGTCGTCTGTGGAGATTCGTTAAGCCTAAACGACCCAGTAGGGCCGATTTTGACGAAATTTGGCATAAATATTGAGAAAAATCATACTCCGAGGAAGAATCTAAAATGAATTTTAGCTCCAAATTTGGGGGTCCTACACTGCAACAACTCTAAAAAAGGTGAAATTTCTCGAAAAGGGTTCCGACGATAAATTAATTTAAAAAATTCTAAAATGTAGTCCAATTAAATAAAAAACGATCGATGTAAGCCGTTTTCCCAGGAAATATCTAGTTTCCGAGATATTGATGAGAATAAATCTGATTTTGTTGAAAATTAATTAAAAAAATTTAAACAACCACCTGTTGAATTTTTTTTTTTTTAAGTTATCAAATAAATAAGATGTTATGGAAAAAAACCTTTATTTCAGGTCTTACATAGTAGCCGTCAGGAGGAGGGTGACATGCATATATAACTAAACACAATATGGGCATAGCTCTCATCTACATAAAATCTCAGCCTTTCGACTGAAAAGAAGTCTTTGATCACCAAGTTTTGACAGCCACGTTTATGTCTTCTAGTATTCTCTTGAGAACAATTAGAAAATGTCTCTTTGTCCTTGTTGTATATGAGGAGTTCCTTGAAACTGAGAGACTATAGCCATTCTGCTTGAAGCCATTACTAATTATATGCTCAAAATCACGGTCACGGGGAAAATTAGCAATAATCCTGGCATCCTCATATTTTTTGGATAGTCAAGTATGTGTGTTCTATTAATTAACACCTTTTCTATATCCAGTTATTCTTTCAGTAAATGTTCCATTCCGTCCCTGCAAGATCCACTGTCCGTTGCCTTTAGTTTCTTTTCCTTTAAATACCAAATTGTTTCGATGGGGGGGGGGGGGATTGTCGATTTTAGGCACCGGTGCTGGAATATTTTTTATTCCCGGTAGCATGTTTTACTTTTTTAGGGATGGGAATTTGGTGTAATCCACTACTGATATTTGCTTTCTGGGCATTGTAGTGGATTTCGGGGTTTTAACTTCGTCGGTGGTCGGCGTCGGTTCACTCATTCATTATCTTTATTTAAACAATACGCAGTAACACTGACTAGATTGTCATTTAAAACAATATACAATTTAAATGTTTCTGCCACTAATATAGTTAAAAAAAAAAAAATAGCGTATTTCGTTAAACGTTAGTAAAAGAAAAAAAAACACGTTTTATGTTATAAAACACCTTGGGCCAGAATTGTAACCGAATTGATGTTATGGAATTTAAATAGAGTTTTAACAATATGATAAAGTTAGTCTGAGTTGTCTCGGACGGGATGGGGAAATAAGAAAATGTTATTTTAACATAATAATAACGTTCATGCTTAATAACCTACGAAACCTTAAAACGTACTTGGATGCAAGTAAGTTTAACAAATCGCGTAGCCACTGCCTTTTTAGTCGTCGGGGAGGATTTCCGGGGATGTAATTAGAAGATAGGTGTTGGACTAAAAGATTTTGATGATAGGATACAGAATCATGAAAGGATTAATATCTGGAGGTGACTAGGTCAGAAACACACTTACTTACTTAAGGTACTTCATAGGGTACTTTTAGGTCGTTTGGAAGGATGAAGTTGGGAACAAAAAAGGGAGCATAAGTTATTTTCCTGATGATTTTAGTCTAAAGAGACTGGATAATATGATATAATATGTCCATATGGGTTTTACTATGGTGTTATATATCAGGAGTTTGTTATGTGTAATTGAGTTGTGATTTGTGATGCATAAGTTGGGAATATTTTTTAAAAATTGACATGGAATTGTTAATTGTTGCTAATTTATATCAGCATAAGGCTTGAAGATGATCTAAGAGAAGGATCGAAATATAGCCCTGATCTATTAAAGGAGATAGTTTTATTATCCCTTTTGATCCACATTTCTTCTATTAATTACTCGAATTAACCGTGGGATATAATTTTTCTAAACATGTATGTCAAATTTTTGTTAAAATCGGAGAGTTTGTCTGCAAAGACGACAGACAGACATTTTTTACTTTTACATAATACGTATTATGTATGAGAAGAAAGCATTATGATGTTGCAAAAATGTATTTTGCAGTCAATTTAAATATATTTAACACCTTTCTACAGGAAAAATTTAATTTCCTACATATTGATGAAAATAAATCTGATTTAGCTGAAAACGAAATGTAAGCTATCACTTTTTTAAAACGTTTATTAGGTAATACATTAGTTAAATTTGGTGTTACGGGCTTTTTAGATCCACTATTTTAATTCAAGGTAGCTGCCCAAGGTGGATGTAAATTTGATACTTTCATATAAAGAAACGAAACATGTTTAAGTAAAATATAAAAATAAACATTAATCGTGTTTCTACCGTTCCCTACGATTATTTCTTCAAAAGACTCGACGGCGAACCGCGGGCTGAAACGGCCTATAATTTGTTAAGTTATGCATAATTGTATTTAACATAAATACTTAATTTAAAATGTTTTAATACATCAATATATAAATATTTACTTATATCATCTATTTATAATCAACTAAACAATTATCACAAATATTTAAACCTTGACTATAAAGGTAAAAGGCTATATATAAAAATATATAGTCAAGTTGTTAATAAAAATTATTTTATCGTGAAAATAAAATTAGAAGCTTGGACGCGTGTAGTGACATCCATTGATTATTGTTTGATTCGGCGAACATGTAGCACTATGTTTTATTTGTCAATGCGCATTGCTATGTCTTGTCTGATAAATTGGCAAAGGAAGGGGGATCCCCCCCCCCCACCACTTAAACAAGGTGAGTGAACCCAGTAACAGTTGTCTTTGAGTAGTGTAAGTCAACTTAAACAGATCTTACCAAGATTGAGAAAGACTTTAAAAGCACTGACGCTAGATAATATATGTTCGACGGTGTTTCAAAATGACATGTAATGTAAAGCATTTACGAGGGTATGGAAATGACAAGTCTCTTACCTGATATATTATCCAAAAACCCAGTGTCGTTGGCACATAAACTAGTCGAGACAGTATTTAGAGTAGCCCGACACCGCTCCACCGAGAATCACTTTTAGAACTGTGAATCTTGGGAGAAACTAAAATAATCCACGGTCCCACCCCCACCAATATCAGAGATGTAAACCACTTGTATTCTTAGTTCTCTTTTCACTCCAGCTCTTATACTTATCACGTATTTAAAATATTATTTGATTTTCCCAACTTTTAATTAGGCATGTCTTTTGCATTCTCTATTACGGCCCAATTCTTGGTTATAACTTGCTTTTCTTTTGCCGACAGATAGAATTCACCTTGTTTGTAGATAGTAATTATGTTTATCTACGATTGTTACGAAATATAAACATTGTATATCTGTTTAGATGCGTAGAAAGTGATTCTTTACGTACTTGTATTCATTGCGCATGCGCGTCTCATGATTCTGAAGAATTCCTCTTTTGTTCCGCCCTAGGGTGGTAAAAAAGAAGAATTCTTCAACTTTACGCACGATTAGCGAGTTTGTTTACATTTAACAAAACTAATTTGCTGTTTGTTTAATACAAGTAACTGTTTATATCGAGTTTTTAGTGAAAAAAAAAAAATGACTGATTTAAATGATTATGACCAATATGAGGAGAATAATAAGCCTCCCGAAATAATTAATTCGGCACAAAATACAACTAATGAATTAATGCCATCTTTATCAAAAGAGAAATACGAACTTGCATACAGAAAGTTTATTTTTTTCTGTATTTATCATTTAAATCTAACAATCGTAGATAAAGCACGGTATGCAACTCGAGCGAAAATTGCATTTTGCATTGCTCGTGCGGTTTTACTACCCTTGCTGTCGCTCGGGTCAAAATCCACACTCGCATGCAAAATGCTACTTTCCGCACTCGATGCGTAATGTACTATTATCTATGATTGATACGAAATATAAACATTATATATCTTTGTTTAGATGCGTTGAAAGTGATTATTTACGTACTTGTATTCATTGCGCATGCGCGTCTCATAGTTCTGAAGAATTCCTCTTCTTTACCACGCTAGCGCGGTAAAGAAGAGGAATTCTTAAGCTTTACGCTCGATTAGCGAGTTTGTTTACATTTAACAAAACTAATTTTCTATTATTTTATTAAAGTAACTGTTTATATCGAGTTTTAAGTGAAAAACAATGAATGAATCAAGTGGCTTTGACAAAAATGTAGAGAATAATACTCCTCCAGAAATAATTAAATCGGCAAAAAATACAACTCAAGATTAATGCCATCTTTACCATGAGAAGAGATACGAACTTACATACAGCAAGTTTATTTTTTTCTGAATTTATTATTTAAATCTAACAATCGTAGATAAAGTACGGTACGCAACTCGTGTGAAAACGGCATTTTGCATTGCTCGTGTTGTTTTACTACCCTCGCTATCGCTCGAGGTTTTGCATTTTGCATTTTGCAAACTCCACACTCGCATGCAAAATGCTACTTCCGCACTCGACGCGTAATGTACTGATTAAGTCATGTGGTTCGTAATTGATGATAATTAGTTGAATTGGCTAAAATAACAGTAAAAAGGGTTGAAAGTTACGAACCTGTTATAGAGTAGCTAATGTCAGACAAGCAGTAATTTTATAGGTGATGTCGCGGACACGTGTAGGTTAAGGCTGGAATGTGACGACACGCGTATCTATCAGTCCACGTCCACACAATCTCTTACAATAAAACCAAATTCACTCTTAGTTTAACATTGGCACCATTCCCATATCTGGAGAGGGCTTCTACGAGCGCCTATTTATTATTATAATTAGGCATCGCGTGGCTCTATCATTGAAGCGAGCGTAATGCAATAAATATTAGATAGTTAATCATGATGAGTTGATAGTTAAATTATATGATTGTAATATAGAACCGTGTAGTGGGGGGAGAAGAGTGCCTTTCTACATATTCCTTAAATTATCTACAAGTCCCGGCCATTCCATTTCAACTATTATAAAATGTATCACTTCGTTAAACAAAAACTTCTGCATGTATGAAGTTGAAATTTTACCTGCCTGTTTCAATTGTGCTTTAGACGACGAACATGAAGTTTTATTAAAATCGTTACGTTAGAACGTAAGAGATCGGTAAAAACGTTGTTTACCTATTTTAAACGTTTAGGTCCGCTTTAATAGTTCTAACGATCTATATTAATTCATAGCGGTGTCGCTGTTGGTTTTACTAAAAAAATGTATGTACTTCCCTCCTCGTTTCTTCATTGAGCGCTCTGACAGAGACCGTACTGCAGAAGGTTGTTTTCGAGGAGGTGGTGTAGCATTGACTTTTTCTGTAAAATATGTTAGAAGAAAAGATCTCGAGGGATCGGTTGAATCTGTTTGGTTAAAGTAATCAAGTCTCATAGCAGATGTTTGTTTTACACCGTAAAAAGCCTTTTGCTGTTTGCCCACTTTTTCTCTATAATCAATATTTTCTTGTACAAATGCGGTTTTTACCGAAAGTGAAAACAGAGATCTAAGAGCATCATTGCCAACTACAGGACTATGAATTTATGATCTTTGTCCACATCACGATATTTTCCATCATCTTTAATTTTGAACCCATCTGTTATTTAAATTTGTTGCGTCTTTATTAACTAAAGTCCAGGTATCATTATATCTAAAGCTTTCTTCTCTTCGTCCATAGCAGCTTCTCATTAACACTATCAACAGCTTCTTCAAGGAAGGCAAATATTCTTCATCATCAAATACATATTCATTAAGTTATTCAGGTTTCATTTTTATTCTTTTTCCTCTTCCCAATTCTTCTACTACAGTTTCATGTTCATTATTAACATATATTTCTTCTGTTTTAGGTAGAGGTACAGGTTCATTCACCTTTTTAGGGTTTCGTTGGTAAAACCAAAAAAAGAAACCCTTATAGTTTCGTTCCTGTGTTTGTCTGTCCGTCCGTCTGTCACTCTGTACGGTTCCAATAACTTTTGAATTAAAAGAGATAAAGACATGAAACTTTCCAGTATTAAAGATCGCTTTGACGCGCACACAGGAAAAATACAGCGAACTCAAAATTATCAGCTGTTCAAATCCAAAATGGTGGATAATTCACGTCACGCGAAAAAAAATATTTTTTTAAAATTTTGAGTGGGGTATCAAGTGAAAGGTATTGAAGAGTAGATTACAAAAATATATAACACATGTAGAAAGCGTTTAATTTTCCCCGCCATTTTGTCAAAAACCATCAAAATTTTGTGTGCCCCCCTCTAAAACTATATTTTCGCTGTTACTAAAAATATAAAAAAATATGCAAAATGTGCGGTCTGATAGGCCAAAGAAAAAATAAGAATAGCAACTTGGTCGGATTAACTGGGAATCCAAGATGGCGGCTAATTGCTGTCACGGGGAAAAAATATTTTTTTTAAATTTTGAGTGTAAAGGTATTTAAGATTGGATTACAAAAATATATTAGACTTGTGGAAAGCGTTTAATTTTCTACGCCAGTTTGTCAAAAAACATAAAAATCTTGTTTGGTGGATTGTACATCTCAAGATGTCTTAATTATTTTTATTATTTATGTCCCATAATCCAATCCAATAAAGATATATTTTTCAGACCTAGTTTCAAATTTTTTTTGGATAGCCCAGAACAGAATAGTACAGTCTAATATAATACATTTTGGTGGGACCAGTTCATTAGATCGGTTGAGACATATTCCCCGTCATCATCACATCTGATCTTAAAAATTTATAAATTCCGTTGGTTTTCTATCTCTAAAATATATTTTTTCAAGTGATCTCCCACTTCGTATTTTCCTTCTAAGAGCTGTAAAATGGGTATAGTCGTCCATACAGGTCATAAAATATTTCCTTTCATCCTATGTTGGAGATTATACTTTCACAACATTAGTGTGTATAATTTCAAGCTGTGTCTCAGCTCTTTTTCTAAACTTTCCAAATGGGTTTCTAGTTTGCTTGGCTCTGAGATTAGCATCACAATGGTTTTTTATCACTGTACATCTCTAATATAAGAATCTCTAATATATAGATCTAAAATATTGCCAATAAATTTTATGCAATATATTTTTTTTATGTTACATGTTCGCCACATATTAGGGCATTATAAGTTTAACAAGAAACTGCTGCCTTCCTTCCCCGTTTTCTTGGGCCGTAGCTGCACAGTTTTGTTAGAGGAGCATTTTTCTTCTTTTATTTTGTGGGTTATTGTCCGTTCCAATTTTTCCCTTGATGGTGTTCGTTAGACTTGGTATTTGAATTCGCTGAAAGAGAAATGTTTGCGACCAAACAACCAGCTAATATCAATTATAGTTTTGCAACAAAAATCCAAAATTAAACAAAAATAATAATCTTCTTTTGTGTTTCTTCTTATTAAAAAAATCTATTTCACTAACAGATCAAAAATTTATGCCTACGCTAAAAAATAAAATTTTCAAAAAACTCGAAAAAAATAGTTATCCCTACAAAATTATAAACAAATTTTGGCACATAGCATTAACAAACCCTACAAAAATAGATAAAATAGATAACACAAAATTTTTTAAATCACTCACATATATAAAAGGACTAACTGAAAAAATTCAAAATACTTTTAAAGAATTTGACTGCAATGATATAAAATTCGGTTTAAAACCAATAAATAAGGTAAAAAATAAGTTTCATCATAATCTAAAAGACAAAATAGACAAATTTAAAAAAACAGAAGTAATTTATCAAATTAATTGTAAAGACTGCAATAAAATATATGTCGGAGAAACAAAACAAAGATTAGAAAATAGAATAAAACAACATAAATACGACATAAAAGCAAAAAATGGAAACACTGCCCTTAGCATTCACACAGCTACTTATAATCACAAAATATACGAAGAAAGTATTAAAATAATAGACACAGAGAGGAATGAAACTAAAAGAAAATATCTCGAGGCAACTTACATATCAATGTATGAAGAAAACTCAATTAATCACAAGGCAGATTCAAGAGAGATAAATAAATTTTATTCAGCTATTTTAAAAGAAATAAGTAATTCAAATCATAATTCCCGCTAAAAGTAAACTGATAAAAAACAAAAGATAAGAAATCATACTAGTCACAGTTCCTTTAATATAAAAAAATAAATGTAATTATATATAGAGTAAAAATTATTTAACCAAAATTATTTTAAGTTTTAAAATCACATGTTAATATGAAAGAATAATTATAAGAAGGTTAAAATATGGCTACCCGCACATACCGAAATATTTACATTAGTCCTTTTTAGTTTTAGTTTTAGTTTAATAAATGTTTTTTCATCTGTTTATATAATCGTGTTACGTGTTTTGTTAAATGTTAAATATGAAAATTGTTTGTTTAATATTGTTATTGAACAGAGGTTTCTGGATGTAAGTGAATAAGTGAAAAATTTGTAAATAAAAAAACGACGATACCAAAAAATGGTGGATACAAACTTACTATACTGACAAACATACAAGGTATGCCACTTCTTTTATATTATTAAAAAAAAAAAAAAAAAATAAAAAAAATAAATAAATAAATAAAAATAACTTATATGAAATTAATGTAAAAACGATAAATAAAAATCATTTGTAAACGTAATTTTTAATGTTAACAATGTTTTTAATGATGTTTTAGGCATGAATATGCCCCGGAGAGGGGCGAAATATAGCCATTTTTAAAACAATTTAATTTGTTTATAATTTCAACCCTCTACGACCCACACAAAAGAAGACTATATTAAAAAAAAAAGAGGGACACACGGAAAGTTTTTAAAGTTATATAAAAACACAAAAAATAATAATGATAATAAACACAATTAAATATATAGTTAACCTAAAAATAAAATGTTACCTTATAAATGTCGGTAGAATGTAAAAAAAGATTGGAGAGAAAGGAGGTTTGTTTACATCTAGAGTTCAAGGTGAGTATGCGAAAACAAAACAAATTTATTAATCTTTATCCTTTATAACAAAAAACTTAAATATTCAATGTTTGTTTACATTTTCTTTATACTTGTTTTTAACTATACAATATTAAGAATATAATAATAAAAGAATTTAAAATCAGCTGATAAAGATTATTGCAAAGTAAATAAGACGGTATTTTTTTACATTTAAATTTAGATTCTTCATTCTTCTTTATAAGTACTACAAATAATTACAATAATAAATACTCATTTTAAAGGGCATTAATGTGCGGTTTAAGCACCTCAATCAGAAATTAAATCAGTCAATTATTAATTATTACACATGATATAAAGGCCTGGCCACACAGGAAGCGGACTGTCCGCCGCGGACAAGTATTTGGTCCGCGGCGGACTCTGTGGGCTGTTATTTTGCATTATCCTGGCCACACAGAAGGCGGCTGTCCGCGGCGGACAGGTCCAGTCCGCGGCGGACAGAACGTTGTCCGCGGCGGACTCTGTGAACAGTAGAATTCAATTAAACTGGTCAAACAGAAGGCGACTCTCCGCCGCGGACAAGTCAGTCCGCGGCGGACCCTGTGGGCTATAATATTGCATTAAACTGGTCACACAGAAGGCGACAGATCCAGTCCGCCGCGGACAGATTTGAAGTTGTAATTTTCCACAGAGTTCGCGGCGGACTAGATACAACATAACCGACGAATCTACTGATCAATAGATTTTCTTCTGAAATACGTTTTTCTTCATGACATGCGTAACCCGGACTATTTTTTTTTTTTTTTTTTCATTCTTTTTATATTTTTTGTTTCAATATTTTAGTTTGTAGGAGAGTATACGTATCTTCTGAAACTGTTCTTCAGACATTCGAAAAACCTATCTTCAAATAAATGAATTGATTGTTTTCTTTTCACATAAGAAATATACGAGTAGTACATTATTTACACACCTACAAATATATATATATATATATATATATATATATATATATATATATATATATATATATATATATATATATATATATATATATATATTTTTTTTTTTTTTTTTCTTTTTTGATACTCTTTTTACTGCTTTTTCTTTGAATGATTGAGAGTATAACAAACCTACAATATTTTTTTAAAAGGATTTTAACGATAAGAGAAAGTGTCATAAGTTACATGTATTTATGATATTTTAATTAAATCAAATTACATCAATTAAGGTAATTGAAGCGAGCGTAGCGAGCTTCTTACATTCAACGAAATATGCTCCGTGTCTGTCTGTGTGTTTGTCTGTCTGTGTTTGTCTGTCTGTGTGTCTGATACGTACGACGATAACTTTAGTAAAAGTTGACCGATTTTGATAAAATTTGGTACACGTGTTCATTTTACCAATGCTCAGGACGATTTCGTTGGAAAAAGTTGTCTGTCCAAGCTTCGCGCGCAACGCTCGCGTAAACGTGCTCATCAAAATTAAAATTAGAATTTTCGGATGGGAAAAAATTCTAACTTTATCTATTCGATGAGACGAACATTTCTTTCTTATAACATTTTGTAGTAAAACCAGCAGCGACACCGCTATAAATTAATAAAGATCGTTAAAACACATATTTATTACTATAACTATACGCTCGCTTCAATGATAGAGCCTAGTTTATTAATTGTTATTACCGTAATTATTGTAATTTAATATAATATGTATGTTTTAACGATCTTTATTAATTTATAGTGGCGTCGCTGTTGGTTTTACTACAAAATGTTATTAGAAAAATGTTCGTCTCATCAAATAGATAAAGTTAAAATTTTTTCCCGTCCTAAAATTCCAATTTTAATTTTGATGCGCACGTTTACGCGAGCGTTGCGCGCGAACTTTTGGACGGATCACGCTGTCCAACGAACTTAGCCTGAGTATTAGTAAGAGAAATATGTATACCAAATTTCAACTAAATCGGTCAACTTTTACTCAAGTTATCGTCGCGTAAACGTTACTGACAGACAGACAGACATGATGCATATTTCGTTGAATGTAAGAAGCTCGCTTGCGCTCGCTTCAATTGAGCAAGGGAGATTCAAGCGATGGTTAGAATGAACACGAGTTGCATTATACTCCGTGAAGGATGGTGGACAATTTGTCCGCGGCGGACAGTCCGCTTTCTGTGTGGCCACCCTGTCCGCGTTGGACGGCGGACAACCTGTCCGCGGCGGACCGTCCGCTTTCTGTGTGACCAGCATAATGCAAAACAACAGCCCACAGAGTCCGCCGCGGACCAAATAACTGTCCGCCGCGGACAGTCCGCTTCCTGTGTGGCCACCCCGGTCACACAGGACGCGGACTGTCCGCGGCGGACAGTCCGCTTTCTGTGTGACCGGGCCTTAAGAGCTCAAAGTAGAAATTTTATCAAAAAATGAAAAAATATGTCTCTATTTAAGGTAGAAGGGATGGTCCTACGACAAAAAGTCATACGACCAAAGTTGTAGATCTTTTAAAATCAGTTACCGCTGGTGTTATCCACTTTTCGATATGACTTACAGTTTAGCCGCAATTTGGTTCCGAAGTAAACCTAAAAAACCACTAAAATGCCAATATCTCCCAAACCACTTGTCCGATTGTGCTCAAAAAGTATAGGTACAATCTACTATATAGGACACATATATACCCCAAAGGAAATTGAAATCATATAAAGCTTACTCAAGTTATCGTCGACAGACCGATTTCGTGCTAAAGTGGCTGTTGCTCCGAAACGTCGTGAGATACGATGTTGTGGTTTACGCCATCAGTTTTTCCGACAAAAGTTCTACAAAATGCCGCAAACCGCATCTAAATACTTTGTCTTGAAGCGATGTTATAAAGGTTTTAAAATTCCGAACAAACGTATGTACGTACATACATACGTACGCCGTACGCACGACATACATGTATATGAAACGGATTTCTATGATATCCCCGGGTTCTTAAGATCCCTCCTTCACAGAGATCTCGGAATCACGTTTTGGAGGGTATCACCATACTTCCATTTTCATGGAAGTAAAAATCGGGTACCGGGTACCTCGGAACTGTTCCTCACTTCAGAGGCCACTAAAGTGGCCTCTCCTGCTGCTTCGCAGGAGGAGAAAGCAGCATTGGACGTGGTCAGTACTTGGATGGGTGACCGTTCTGAACTAACTTTTTTTAGAACTAACTAGATTTATTATCATTCTACAAAAACAACCTTATTTTTAATAGCTATATTTTATTTAATTATTATTTGAAGTTTGGCGGCAATTTGACACATCTAAACAAACTTTGACGTCATCAAAATTATGGCACTAATAACTAATTATATTCGCTTATAACTTTTAAATTAATGAAATTTTATCGTTTTTTTCCGGTTCCAACGATTGCTCATATGTCAAAAACCTATGTATACTTTCGGTATTATTAACCGTCAAAGTTAAAAAATACAAAATGGCGGCCAATATTAAAATGAAATTTGGTGGGGTTGTTTGTCATACAGAGAGGTACATTCGTGCCAAATTTCAACTCAATCAGGACCATAATCAATTTATTACGGTTTATTTGAATTTTTGCTGACTCAGCAAACTGGGTTCAAGATGACGGAAAAAGTTGATTTTCTGGGCGGCACCACTACAGGTAAGGACTAATTTTTGTGCCATGTTTCAACTCTCTAGGTTAAATACCTTGGGCGCTACGATGATAACCAGAGACCTTCAAAATGTAGCATTTATTTTTACATCATATGTTTTTGATAACCCACATACATACTTACACACATACATACAGACGTCATGCTGATAACCACTCAGGAGGTCTTAAAAACACCTAATACGGATAATTCCGTTGAAATCTCGAAAAAAAAATTTTTGTGAAAACAATACTTTTCCTACTATAGGTAGTGAGGAAAAGTAAAAATGAGTTCAAAGGCTGCGCTGCGAACACCCTCGCGAGTCCTGGAGGTTTAATATGTTTACACTTTTTTCTGGTCCCATTATCTGGAGAACGGTGTGAAAATACACGTTTTTACGACTACGTTTTATAAAGACGTAAGAAGTAAGAAACAACAACTACAGAAAGAGAGAAGGTTAAACATGATATATGCTAGCTCTGTTCAACTTCCAGGGTGGGGGTTTGCCCAGGTTTGCCAACACCAACCATAGGTCGATGGTGCTGCTCTGTGCCCCCTCTTCAAAAAGTGGAACTAATTGAGTAAACAAACCGACGGCCCAGTCCCAACGGCCATTTTTATTAGGGTCCGTAGGCAAAACCAAGGACCCTTATTTTTTCCTGCGTGTTTCTGTCCGTCCGTCCTCTCGCGTGCTCTCACGGCTACACCTTTCGTCCGATCACTTTGAAATTTGGCATGTATGTGTCTTGTACCTACCCACATATTTTAAAAAATATAGCGACTTAAAAAAATATTTTTCAAAAAAATTAGGGTAAAAAAACTTAAGGGTTACATTTCTTTTATTTTTTTTCGACACTGTGAGGGGTATCATATGAAAGGGTACGTCGAGCTGATTACAAAAATATATAATTATTTGGATATAACTTTGATAGGGCGAGCGTAGGCAAGTTTGAAGTGGGTGTGAAAGGTGTCCCCCCTTCTATCTCGCTTATGTGAAGTGCAAAAAATTTGAAAGAAATCCTGAACATTCTTCGACCAAAAGTAAAGATACCACTTTTTGGAAATTTCGAAAAAAATATTATTTTATTTTTTATTGACAAAATACGCTTTTTTATAATTATGGTCTTTTCGATGTATTCATATGGTTGTAGTCCGGTTCAGTGGCAAAAAAATACATTATCAGAGTGTGTTTTGAGAATATCAGACCCTTAGAATGGTTCAAAGTAAGCTTTTTAGCATTTAAAAAAAAACACTGTTTATACACTTTACAGTTGAACACTATATAGTGTGGCCTACGGACCCTCGCTGTGTGCTGACTAGCACACACTTGACCTGTTTATTTTCTCTGTTTTCTCACATGGTTTTAATTTTTTCATAACCGTCACTTCTTCACAACGTGTTTGTGATTATTACCTCTTTAAAAATAATTTGTGACGTATTTGGCTGCTTGAGCAAAGAACCTTTAGTGAAATGCTTTGGCTGGCCACAGGATATAACAAGGTGTTATTATTTTTGTTTAATCTTAAGTTAATATTTCACTGGAATGAATGTAATGTTTTGGCTAAGGGATTATAATCTATCAAATGGTTCGATCCCCTATGGGGTCACAATATTTTTTTATCGGTAATAACGACAAGGTAAATTACATTTTTCAGGACATTTTCATCGCCCCACAATAAGGTATTAGCATGAACATAACAATATACTGACCCACACTACATAAAATAATTAGAAATATACTAACCCACAATACATCAAATAAATAGGAAATTAATGAACAGGGATGAATGAATCTGGGTGTGTAAAAGTACATAAATTATAAAACTAGATAATGAGTTTGATTAGCAAAATATTCGGAACAAAATGGCTCTGGGTAGTTGGTCATGATAAAACCGCTATGTGGCTAGGGTTACCATATCACCCGTTTTTCCCGGAAACCACCCGTTTTTTAATCGGGGTTTTTTCCCCCCGATTGAAAACCCCCCAAAATTGCAACACCACCCGTTTTTACAATGCTCAGAAAATGTTATTCAAAAATTTACTAGTGTTTCAAACGTAACCCTTATTACCTTATTAATTCAAATAAAAACCCCTTTTAAAATTAATTGAAAACAAAACCTCATATAATAAATTAAAAAATTGGTACGAGACAACTCAGACAAACTCTCATATACGAGTTCATAATTTCTTAGCCCATTGGTTTCTGTTTATTAGTTTTCTGATGTACATTTAACTATTATTGAACCCTTTATTAAAATGTATCATAAAAATAACTTCTCCTGGGTGGGGAATCGAACCCGGCCTCTCTCGGTCCGCGTTTAAAACTATTTTCTCAGGAACTAGATTTTTAAAAGGACTACATTTTAAAATGTTTTAATCAAAATCGTCGGAACCGTTTTCGAGAAATATATTTTTTTCACGTTTTTTTCAGAGTTTTTTGGGTGTAGCGCTTCAAATGTAGAGCTAAAATTCATTTCTCGATTTCACCTCGGGGTATGCTTTTTCTGACCATGTATGCCAAATTTCGTCAAAATCAGCCCAGTAGCTTAGGCTCCAGGCGTCTGTACAGACGGCAGACAACAGACAAACATTTTTTAAAAACCACTTTATTGGACTCAGGGGACCTTAAAACGTGTAAATCCATCAAAATTGAATTTTCGCGCCATCACAATATTTTCTCTTCATATGAGAAAGTAAAAATACAATACACAAAATAAGAATAAGACATATTTACATTTTATTTTGTCATTTTTTTTAAATAAAATACTACAGATTAAGTAAAACTTAATCTGTTATATTATAATTATAACCTTAACCTATGTACAGCAGCTATATATAGGTCGATGTACAATTTTTGTTTGAAAAAATAACAATTTAAAATGAAATATGTATCATTTTATTAAAAAAAATGTACACTAAATTCATTAAAATTAATAACAAAATTTGATCTCAGATAGCGACAGTTCTCACCATTTTACATTCATTTTATCAATATTTTCCGGGGGTGGGGGAACCCCGGACACCCCTACAAAATTTCCCCCGGTTTTTTAGATTTGAAATATAGTAACCCTATATGTGGCATGACATGCATAATTACAACAACAACAAAAAATACTTCTATGACAAAATCTCCAATTCGAAAGAAAAGGAAAAAATGGATAGTGCCCAGTAGAGGTATAAAAATAAATAATTATAAAAGTAATAATAAAGGAACACAAAGAAAGCCCAAGTACCTTGGATTATAAAAGGGGGTTTATTAACAGTTAGAATAATAATAAAGAGAACATGTAATATTGACCTGGTGTGTGTGGTATTTGAGTCTGCATTCGTCAGCAAACAGGCTCGGGCGACCAGATACTACTGGCTCTGGAGACGAATACAATATGTCCTGGCGGACATACAAAGAAGAACTGGAAATATGCAGTGGCTTGGTGAACTTGATTGGTATACAAGTGTCCGGGCAGATTATATCAATTCCACATACTCACTTCCATTACATGTGACTGGCAAAATGGAGCTGCTCTGGCCAGGTTGGCCAATACAAAATAAATATAAAAATAAACTATACAAAGATCTGTTAGAAATATGAAGGTTCTAAACAAAGATTTGCTCACAAAGGAGGACACACTCAGCTGTGCCCCGGAACATATAAAAATATTTAATATTAAACCAAAAAAAAAAAAAACTTTACCTTAACATATCATAATAATATAAAATATAAATAAATAATATATATACATATAAATAAATAAAATAAACTGTGGCTTTAACACTAAGTTTTTGAGAAGTTTCTCCCAATATAAATTTTATCACAATTTAAACAGTCGGTTTTATATATTGAATTTGTTCTGTTTTCATTATTGATTTTGTCTTTCATGTTATTATATAAGTTTAACAGTTTATCATTTGGTTTATAGGCAATTTTCAACTGTTCACAATCATTTAATCTCATTATTTTATGAAGTTTTCCTGACAGTCTTTGAATGTATATTAAGCGGGTAAAATAGTTTTGTTTATTGTTATTATCTATTATTGTTTGTGGTAATGTGGATCTTTTTTACTTTCTCATATAAAGAGAAAGTATTGTGATGGCGCGAAAATTCGATTTTGAGATTTTGATGGATTTACACGTTTTGAGGTCCCCTGAGTCCAAAAAAGTGGTTTTTAAAAAATGTCTGTCTGTCGTCTGTCTGTCGTCTGTCGTCTGTCGTCTGTGCAGACGCCTGGAGCCTAAACTACTAGGCCGATTTTGACGAAATTTGGCATATATGTTCAGAAAAATCATACCCCGAGGCGAAATCGAGAAATGAATTTTAGCTCTAAATTTGGGGGCGCTACCCCCCAAAAACTCTGAAAAAACGTGAAAAAAAATTATTTCTCGAAAACGGTTCCGACGATTTTGATTAAAAAATTATAAAATATATTCCATTTAAATACGAATCCAACGATATAAGCCGTTTCCCCGGGAAAAATCGTAACATAAAATAACAGCATATAAATATACATTATAGCATATACGTATACATTATAGAGTTAATATGCTGCAAAATCATCTATATCCTTTTTAACACATTTTTATCTTCTTTTAAACAGAAAAAAAATATGATAGAAGAGAAAAAAGGAAAACAAAAAATATTATAGTGGCTACACTGAATAAATAAAATAATAGTTTAAATAGTTAAAATAATAGTTTATAACTGCTTTTGCTGCAGCTCACCAATCCAACATGGCGGTGGGTTTGGTTGCAAAAGTAGCTATAAACAAAAACTGTGATAAAGCCAGCTATGTGATTATTTCTTTTGTTTATTAAAAAGAAAATAATAGACCGATATTATAGGGCTTTTGTCCACTAAATTAATTATTAGTAATTGATTCTTTTTTTTTTTTTTAAATATTAACCTGATAACACAATTTAGTGAATTGCTAGACGTTTTTCGTGCTTTGCCAAAAAAAAATCGGTAAAACTGAACAATATGATACGGTTTATAGAAAAGATGGCGGACTCTAACGTATTTTGACTCTTAACGTATTTTTTTTGACAAAGGGATATAAACCCTCCTATGAACAAATCATACATATATAATTTCTCAAATGTTTAAATCATACAAATGTACTGTTTGACAAAGGGATATAATCTCTCAAGTGTATAAATTAAGCAAAGTTGTGCCGCCAAGCGATTCTCGACCGTATCATCTCGTTCAGTTCAGCCAAAAAATCAAGTGGATATAGCTGCTTTTGGAATTCAGCTACTCATATCTAATTATCTAATATGTAGGTAGTTTACAGTTACGGATTCACGATGATATCTTGATTTTTTTATTTCTTTACAGTTTATACGTTTTATTGTCATTATACGTTGTCATTATGCGGTGTCATTATCAGTTTTGTACGTTTATTGTCATTTGATTGGGAGCTTACAAAGTTATACATGAGTCATTTTGATAATGGCAGGAATGCACTAAACTACTAACCTGCACTGCAACTTACAACCAACAACAATTACAATGACTACTACTCTCGAGGAAATCCAGACCAATTACAAGATGATTTCGACGAATTTCGAGTGTCATTGTCGGCATACAGAAATTGTAGGTAAATTGAAATGGCCGTCGAATAAAAGAGAAGCTGAAGGACATGTTAATGTAAACGGTTGGACGGTCGAGTGATAAGGGAAAGATGTAGCCCGTCGTTTGTTCTACATTAGTTCACTTAGAGGAAGCTTCACTTTGCTAAATGAAAGCGCTACGCTGTCTTAGTGTAACCTCTCTATTGATATATATTTTTATTTTTTTTTTTTTTTTATTTTTTTAATAATTTTGTAATGTTGTTAAATGTAGTGTAACATTTGTTTTTTTCTTAATTTTATATTTTGCTTTGTTCGTTGTTTTTATTATCTGTCTAAGTGAGTTATGTCGGGTTAGTTTAGAGTCTAGGAAAGTATAAGTATAAAGTAAAGACGTCGTTCTCCTTGGAACCTAGAAATGGTCGACAGATTAGGTGAGTACTTTACTGCCACTCGATTGGTCTTGGTCTTTATGAACTTACTAGGTGTGTTATATCTAGTGCTTCTACTCAGTGTGTACACGATTCGTATTGACTTAATGTCAATCAAAGACTTAATGTCGATCAAAGCTCGTACAGCGAGAGTGGTATTTACCAACTAGTTTTACCTCTCGCCGTTTCCTGTAGGGGTTTTAAATATTCTAGACGAATCTTTAACGAATTACTTCTTACTCGGTTTTCATTTCGTCAAGCGAAGGACTATCAGAGGCACGCGTTTAAGTCGCGTTCGATTTCGTTCGCCGATGTTTGTATCGTGCCCACCTCTTTCTAACGGCACCTCTCTCTGAAGATTTTATTCGGACTCGTTTTAAACCGTTACGTTTTACACTCAAACAAATTTTAACCTGGCGATTTTTCTCTAACGTCATTATTTTTTTTTATCGATATTATGAAATACCACTCACTCCGTTGGAACGGAAATGTCGAACAAGTGGTTTGTAAGGGTGGGGAATACCCATAAAATTAGTATACAACACTTGAAAATGTAAGACTTAGCAGAGTTATAGGCAAGGAAAAAACTATATAATTGTTAATTCTACACTTTACCTCTTTCAATAAAACTGTTTAGTCCAAGTTTTTTCATAAATGTAGTCGTTCTAGAATTATGAAGTGGCTCGCAGTCAAAATATCAGCGAGTTGATCTTTTGAAACGCGTTTGATATTTAGGTAGCCTTTTTGTACAGCTTCTCGCACGAAGAAGTGTCGAACCTGAATATGTTTGGTGCGTCGATGGTATTTTGGATTTTGTGCTGATTTTATTGCAGCTTCATTATGGACGTACAACTGAGGAATGATAGATAGATAATTTTTATTCCCAAAATACAACAGAACAGTGCTAGGTATAGGAATCATTACAAAAAAAAAAAAAAAAAAAAAAAAAAAAAATTCAATACAAGTATACAAGTAAACAAAACAACCCCTGTGAGAGCTCTCAATAGCCTAATTGGCTAGAGCAAGGGCTCCATCTTGACCTTAGTCTTGTTTATACAATCAGTAATATTCAGTTTATAATGAACATTCTCTAATAAATAACAAACACACACAAGATAATGAGAGAAACCCACAATCATAACAAGCATAATACTACCAAAAGATTTAACATTCAAATTATAACAATATTAACAAACTTCCATTCCTCATATTTAAAATAATAAAAGATTTATTATCTCTATGAAATTTAAAAAGAGAATAAAAAAATAAATACTGTTATTACGGTGCCATAATACATGTTGATTTTTTAAACACAATTTCTTTAATATATGCGACTTTTTTTCTTTTTGAATTGGCAAAATGATCTACACTGTTTTAAATTATCCGGTAATTCATTGAAAAGCTTAGCTGCTAAGAAGTGAATATGATGCTGCTTTATTGAAGTTTTACAGAGAGGTACTTGGACGTGGCCGCTGTTTATAGACCTTGTGTGAAAATAACAATAATAATAATAGTAATAGCTCTGTAGACACTTCTTTCTTGAAGCAGGAGCCTCAAGGGGTTAGAGAGTTAGTTTTTTTTTTTTTTTAAACATTCTTGTAATGGAAAAATCCTAATTTAAGTGCTAAGTAGTAGCCTTTCTCCATCTTTGCCTTTCCATAGCCGTCCTATGCTTTTGACAAACTTATCTTTCCATCTTCTAGCTGGCCTTCCTTTACTTCTCATGTGATACCCGTGATTAATTAATAATTTTTGTTTATGGAAAAAATATAGATAAATATTTTTTTTAAATATGAGATTGATGACTGCTCTTATGATAAACTATCTCGCCTACATATTTACAGACAACTCCTGTTGTCGATCTGCCGGAGGAAAGACCTCCTCCAAGATCACTGTCACAATATCCTTTTAAGATTCCTTCACCATCATTTGGTATATACATTATTCCATGGTCAATAGTACATTTGATGGTAGGCCTAGTACCTACCATCAAATACATGAGGGCCCTGAGCCCTGACCGCTTGTATATATGGAAATACACCTTCTTGAATAATATCGATGTCTTCTGCTTTCCCTAATTTAACGTTCTCATTTGTCGGAGGGTTTTGAGCTTCTCTAATTATCCGAGTAGGAGCAGATTTGGACTGACTCATGCTAAATATTTCTAACATTTTAGATGTGTAGGCTTCCTGACTTATTTTAATCGAACCATCAGGAGATTGGTTGATTTCCAGTCTGAGATAGTAATCATTTTTTGTTATTTTAAATTCTTTTCTTAGTTTATTTAAAAATGTTTCTAGTTTATTTTTATCGCTAGCATGTTAAAAAACGTAGGGTTAGTCCATGTTTTTAACATGGACTAACCCTATAACAGAGATTAATTATTTCAGATTGACAATAGCCACATAGGTTAGAGGAAAATTAATCATTTAGAAACAACAGGATGAAATAGTAATCTTCTGGTCAGGTAGATATAGGAAGCACTTTAATTATGTATTATGTTACAAAATATAGCAACATTATAAGAGTTACTGACAATAAATGTGGTTTTTCAGCTTGAAGATGACCCAAAGATGGGTCGAAATATTGCAAAAGTGAGCTTTTAATTCTTCCTTTAGATCCTACTTATCAATAAGAATCATATACAAGGAAACAAACTAAACTACTTGAATTATTTTTGCACTTAGTCTGAAAGTCTTTAATTTATTAAAAAGTAGATTATGGTTTACGGAATTAAAGGCGGCTTTAAAATCTATAAATGTAACAAAAACGGATCTCCTACATAGCCTGATGTGGTTTTGTATCAGCGAGTTTAAGATAAATACATTGTCAAGAGTCGATGGGATTTTCCTGAAGCCGTATTAAGGAAAGGTATCCGGAAAGGATATTGTTTTCTTTGCACCACTTGTTTATTCTGTGGTGAATAATTTGAGTGAACACTTTAGTTATGCAGTTGACTAGGGAAATACCTCTGTAATTATTGGGATCGTTAGTGTTATTTTTCTTGTAAATCATTATTGTTTGAATTTGCGACCAAGATTTAGGTATATTTTCTGTGGCTATGATTTTGTTGGATAAGTTTACTATGTAGAGAATCCAGTTGTCCGGTTGGTTTTCATGAGATATAGTTATAAATTATAAAATAAATAAATAGGGATGGAAGGTTCCTACATCCCAAATCTATTCGATTTTGTATTCGCCCAATAAAAATCTTTGAAAGGTTAAGTTTAAACTCGATAAAATAAATACAGGGTGGGCCAAAAAAAATTCACTTTTTTGAACACTTAAAGCTCAACTTCTGTAGTAGATAGATATATGGGGTTTACGGGGTCTGAAAACTACATTCTTCTACTTTAAATTTCATATCTATAACTTTAAAAACTATTGGGTGAAAGTAGGGTTGCCAGACGTCCCGGTTTTCCGGGATTGTCCTGGTTTTGGACTCTAAGTCCCGGTGTCCCGAAGACACTTTTAGGGACGCCAAAATGTCCCGGTTTTTACTGGAGACATAATATATAAATAATTTAGGTGCAAGAAAAAGCTGATAATTTATGTTATGCGAAAAAGCTGATATTTATGTTATTAAAATAATTCATAAATGCGTAGTTTTAGAAAGGGAAGGTACAATAGTTTTGTAGATAAGAAGTATTTTATAAATCTAAGATTTTTTTTTATATGATACCGATATTGTACTGTATTGAGGATCCATCTCTTATATTGAAACTGAAAGATAAAGAAGCGTACGGCAAAATCTATAGAAGTATTCTACATTTAAATAAAGGAATAGCTTAAATTAAGCCTTAAGTAAATTGAACAATTAGTTCAGAGTCGAACCGATAGTTGTAAGCCAAATAGTACAGATGTATCTACCAATTGTTTTACGTTTTATTTATTTATATTTCAGTTTTGCTCGCCTTTTTATTGGAAAAATGATCTAGCGAATGTTTTTGTAAATTAAAATATTAGAACATTATCATTGATATTATAATAAAAATTAATAAATATCAAAATTATTTTTCTACTTATTAAGTTTTTGACTGTTTAATCAATTTAAATAAAAGCTGCTGTATGTATTTAATTTTTCTCAATGCAATAGTAACATTTACATTTAACATTATTTAACGAATATGATGTTAAAACAAAGTTGTTACTTGGAAGCGAAGTTTATTTAGTTTTAGTTCAGAATGGTAACTTTTCTTTTGTTAATTACTTTTCCTCACTACTAATAGTAGGAAAAGTATTGTTTTCACCAACAATTTTTTTTTCGTGATTTCAACGGAATTATCCGTTTTAGGTGTTTTTAAGACCTTCTGAGTGGTTTTCAGCATGACGTATGTAATACTACGTTCACACATCGTTTTGGAAACGGTTTTGAAAACGATCCGCTAGTTCAAAACGCTGTACGAACGGAGATCGACGGATCGTATCGGGTTAGATCCGCTCCACCAAAAATACGTGATCGGATCGGGGGATCGAAATTCAAAACGCTCGTATGAACAGGTCGTGGAGGGGATCGAGATATCAGGTTATTTTACTCTTTTCAACTTTTTAAGTTCTTGAAGCTTTTAAGTTTTCGTGAGCTTCCGTTTCTTTTTTTTTAACTGCAAAAACGTTTTTAAACAAAAGTTAATACTATAAAGAACCTGTAAAAACTTTTAATAACTTGTAAATAAAATGTAAAAATTCGCGGACATATTAGGTAACAAGAAAGAAGGTTTTACTCGTGACGTCACCGTTACGAGATTTCGAAAACAAATATTTCGATCACCTGTATTCTTTGTTGTAAGAACGCGTATCGTTTTGAAAACGAATTGGATCCGAAACGCTTTCAAAACGATGTGTGAACGTAGTATATGTGTGTTATCATCGTAGCGCCCAAGGTATTTAACCTAGAGAGTTGAAACTTGGCAGAAAAATCAGTCCTTACCTGTAGTTGTGCCGCCCGGAAAATCAACTTTTTCCGCTTTCTTAAATCCAGTTTGCTGAGTCAGCAAAAATTAAAAAAAATTGTAATAAATAAAAAATGGTCCTGATCGAGTTGAAATTTGGCTCGAATGTACCTCTCTGTATGACAAACAAGCCCACTAAATTTCATTTTGATTTTGATCGCCATTTTGAAGTTATAAATTTTTGAATTTTTAAACTTTGACAGTTAATAATACCGAAAGTATAAATTGGTTTTTGACGTATAGCATATCGTTGGAACTGGAAACAAGTAAGGAACAAATATAAAAAAAAAACCCGATGAAATTCCATTAATTAGTTTAATAGTTATAAGCGAATATAATTATTTATTAGTGCGATAATTTTGATGACGTCAATGTTTGTTTACATCTGTCAAAATAGTTTTTTTTAAGAATGATAATAAATCAGTTAGTTCAGAATAGAACAGTCACCCATCCAAGTTCTGACCATGTCCAATGCAGCTTCCTGCTGCTGCTTTGCAGCAGGAGAGGCCACTTCAGTGGCCTCTGAAGTGAGGAAAAGTTCCGAGGTACCCTGTACCCGATTTTTTTTTTTTCTTTGTTTTATTAGTTTTGTTGGTTGTTGGTTGTTGGTTGGTTTTTTATTTATTTTATTTTTATTTATTTATTTAAAAAAGTTATAGTGAATGTTTTTGTAAATTATAAATGAACATTATCATTAATAACAATCAATAAAAATAAATAAATGTAGAAATTATTTTTCTTCATTCATCTTTGAAAATAAATACTTTATTTTACTTTTTATTTTGTTCACCTATTATTATTTATTATTTAATTAGTCCATTGTTGATAAGTTGAGTAAAGCCCCCCCCCCCCCCCCAATGTCTGAGGTTCTACAATGATTAGGTGCACAACTTTTATTGTATTACAATTACTTTTTTTTTTTTAATTTTGAATTAAAAGAAAAATGTGTACTTATGTTCATACTTTTTTGCCAACGAACTACACCATATGACAAATGACAAGTTATTAAAATCAAATTTCACCTCAAAAATGCATAAAAGCTACTGTTTGAGAGGCCATATTTTCAAAATTTTATTTCAAAACCCCCGGAGGAGGATGGGTGTCCCGGTTTTTACATTCAGAAATCTGGCAACCCTAGGTGAAAGCCATGAAATAACGGTTTGAAATAGGGTCTTAAAAAAAGTTGTTGTCCGGGTAGTAATCTTGTCTGGTATTATAGTTTTGATAGAATAAATTACCATATGGTTAAGGTTGTTGCCTGAAGTCTGGGCTCTTGCAAGTATTGAATTGTTTGCAAGGAGTTATGGGACGGGGTAACATCTTGCATAAACGTGTAATTTAACATTTGATCATTAATTTCAGGCAAAATTGTGTTTAACCCATCTTCAATGTTTTTTATAACACTGAGGGACTCCTCCCACTTACCTACAATGACCCCCCCCCCCCCCCCCCCCCCCTTCGACCATATGGTAATTTATTCTATCAAAACTATAATACCAGACAAGATTACTACTAGGACGACTTTTTTTTAAGACCCTATTTCAAACCGTCATTGCATGGCTTTCACCCAATAGTTTTTAAAGTTATAGATATGAAATTTAAAGTAGAAGAATGTAGTTTTCAGACCCTGAAAACCCCATTTCTCTTTCTACTACAGAAGCTGAGTTATAAGTCTTAAAAAAAGTGCGTTTTTTTCGGCCCAGCCTGTAGATATTTATCTTACCTAATAATTTTCGTATTTATTAAGTACAGTTCTTACTACAATTTGCACGGAATTTTTATTCGTAATGAATCAACAAATGATTTGTGACAGCTCAGATCAGTTTTTATGAAGGCTTTGAAAACGAAACTATTTAGGCATTTAATTGAATTTGATCCATGGAAGGTACAATGCTGTAGACAAGTGTTATAAGGTTGCTTGTGCTTATTATTTTTAAACTTGTAAGCAGTGAGTATATTAATTATAACCGTCGTATTGTTGTGTTTAGTTAACAGTGAAGCAAATGCTCGGCGAATATCGATGGTTGAAGGCTGCTTCGGAAGTTCTGGATCGGTTAGTATAATACTTAATTTTATATTTTAATTTCTTTTTTGAAAAGCACTTTGTTACCTCACGTACTTTCACTTAGTTCTAGGTGTTGAGTACACTTAACACACTTAATTTTAAACAAGTATCTATACCAGGGCAATAACAAAATAAATTATCTATTTTAACTTTGCTCTCGTCTCCTCTTCCTGTCCAAAAATTTTTCTAAGAAAGAAAAGAAGCAGAAGAAAAGAAAATGTAACTTGGGTAATGGGTTGCAGGTTTTCTTAACATAAATTAACTGAATTAAACAAAAATCACACAATAAAAATTATAGCACCCGGCACAGTCAGGAGCTTATGCTTCCACTTTTTTTTTTTTTTTATTAGTATTTAGTTTTTAAGGGCAAAACCAAGGACCCTTATATTTTCCTGCGTGTGTCTGTCCGTTCGTCCGTCTGTCGCCTGCTCTCACGGCTACACCTTTCGTCCGATCACATTGAAATTTTGCATATATGTTTATAGTACTTACCCACACATTTTAAAAATATAGTATCTTAAAAAAAAAAATTAGGGTAAAAAAACTTAAGGGTTAAAAAAAATTTTTTTTTTGGAAATCGTGTGGGGTATCATATGAAAGGGTACTAGGGTGTACTAAATGACGACTATGTGTAAAGTAGAAAGAAATTAAAATACACATACAAAGAAAGGTTGTTTTTTTTGTTTTAGTAAATTTTTTTTTTATTAAATGAATCTTTCAAATTACAGGTAGTATAACTATTTGACTACACCTTATCAAATAGCTATGAGCATTAGGACTTATTTTATAATTTACATATTAAATAACATGTTTAATAATATGGAGTTTGAAATTTTGTACTAAACTCTAAGTATAATTCTCAATGATTAACCTTTAAATAAAATAAATTTCATAAAATTTAATTCTTATTAGGGTCCGTAGGCAAAACCAAGTACCCTTATATTTTCCTGCGTGTGTCTGTCCGTCCGTCCTGTCGCATGCTCTCACGGCTACAAATTTCGTCCGATCACTTTGAAATTTGGCATGTATGTGTCTTGTACCTACCCACATATTTTAAAAATATAGCGACGTAAAAAAAAATATTTTTCAAAAACATTAGGGTAAAAAAACTTAAGGGTTAAAAATTTTACATTTTTTTTCGACACCATGAGGGGTATCATATGAAAGGGTACGTCGAGCTGATTACAAAAATATATAATTCTTTGGTTATAACTTTGATAGGGCGAGCGTAGGCGAGTTTGAATTGGGTGTGAAACGTGTCCCCCCCCCCCCTCTATCTCGCTTATGTGAAGTGCAAAAAATCTGAAAAAATTCCTGAACATTCTTCGACCAAAAGTAAAGATACCACTTTTTGGAAATTTCGAAAAAAATATTATTTTATTTTTTATTGACAAAATACGCTTTTTTATAATTATGGTCTTTTCGATGTATTCATATGGTTGTAGTCCGGTTCAGTGGCAAAAAAATACTTTTTCCGTGATAGGCTGTGAAATAGTAACTTTAGAGCCTAAAAATCATAGCTAAAATCCATTTTTTCATTACGTGGACTTAAAAAATCTTTTCATTACTCCTAGCTGTAAAGAAAAAATCTTTTACGTCCTAGGAACTAAAAGATTTTTATTTTCCGGCGGGTGGTTGTCAAAACTTCTGTTAGTACCGCTGCAGTCTTTGTAGAAATGCTTCTAGTACGATTAAAATCCGCTAGATGTCAATGCGTTTTATTTATCTTTTCTTATAGTGTAACCTCTTTTTAAGGTTTCTTTTCTTAAGTCTTAAGTATGTACTAATATTTGTTATTATTATATATTGATTAGTGATTAATATTTCATGTTTTTTCATTGTCTGCTACCTCGGAAAAAATAGCATATGCTACGCGGCTGTGAAGTGTTTTTTCTTTACCTTGGCAATATTTACTGTCTCGCTTCGCTCGACAGTAAATGTAATTGCCACGGTAAAGAAAAAACTCACTTCACAGCCTAGTAACATAATATACTATTATCGGAAGTTTGTTTATGTGTTTTGAGAATATCAGACCCATAGGATAGTTCAAAGTAAGCTTTTTTGCATTTTAAAAAACACCATCAATAGGGTACTACTTAAACTATACAGTGTGGCCTACGGACCCTCGCTGTGTGCTGACCAGCACACACTTGACCTGTTTTATTTTATGAATCCTTCTATCCTTTCTTAAATCTAATATTTTAAATGGTATAGATACAGTGAGTGATTTTTAAGACTCTACCGTTAAAATTACATACAAGAGGTTCTATCCTCAATTCCTACTTGTACATTTTTTTTATGTAACTTTAAGACAAATTGTCTTTAATTTCTCATTTTTTTTTTAATGACTTAAAGTCTTTTATATATTATACTTTTATTGTACTACTTGCGTTCTTGAAGTCCTAGCTGCAGAAGTAGTAACGTAGCTGTTAAGTCGATTTAAGTTCCCACGCCTTGAGAAAGGAAGCGTGTCCTTTTATTATAATTTTTTTTTTTGTTTTTTTACAGCCGTTGGCAGTCCCAGGCAGGGTGTTGGTTGGCGAAGGTGTTCTCACAAAAATGTGTCGAAAAAAACCAAAACCCAGACAGTTCTTTTTATTTAATGATATTTTAGTTTATGGAAACATTGTAATTAATAAGAAAAAGGTGTAGTATACTATTTAAATATTGTTTTTGAAGTTTTCTATGTAAGATGTAATAATATTTTCTTGCTCAAGTGAGCTCATAATATCTATAGCTTTGAGTTAAATTATTATTCTGTTACGTTTTACAGGGTAGCTAGTTTCCACTGGCTAAAAAATGTAAATCTAGCAGTCCTTTTTTAACATTTTCACATTGATTATCTTTTTAATTACTATCAAAGCAGTTAACATGTTGTTTAATATTTTATCACAATCAAAAGACAACATAAAAAGTAAATTTTAAAATAATTTGGACTTACAAATAATGATTTAGTAGTATGTATTAAGTGCATTCTGGCCCCTGGATATGGATTCGATAGTAGTAGTAGTTTGATTTTGTATTGCATGTTTAGTCTAATCGCATGCCATGTACTTGTCCTCCACCCTAACCACCTCTGGCTGTCTATAATCAGATCTGACCACCTCCTATACATTTGCGATACCCTTACCTGGGTTCCACTTGTGACCAGGTGAGGCACACCCTATATAGATAGTTAGATTATAAATAATAAAACAAAAATATTCTCCAATGTAGTTAGTCAAAAAACTTATAGTTAACTCCAATATTTTCGATGTTGACAACCTTATCCTACAAATGCCCCTTTAATAACTTAAAATTAGGAATATCCCCCTCATAAAGACAACACACCAATAAATATGTAGTCTTACATGCCTATTACAGACCACAAAGGTGATTTCTCTTTTAGTGTATCAAGCTCATGTACATTAGTCCCTTATGTAAAAAGGTCAATTAAAATTTGAAAACTTAGAGGCGTCATAAATATCAAATTACTGGTTCGAAAAAAGAATTGGCAGACTTAAATATAGATTTGAATTTTAAGATTGAAATAATACCTGATATAATTAAAATTACTATAAGGGAATAATTGTGTTTTGTGAGTAATTATGTCTAGTAAGATGCTATTTTTTTGTAATAAAATAACTTTTGAACGGTTTGAGATAAATTAATGAAACTTGGGGGATCTCTACCATGCAAAGGGAAGTTTGTTTTAATGCAATCACCCACTAGGGGCAACCACCCACTTTGCCCCCAGGCCACACAACTTCAAAATTTCAAATTGGAGTGTATATTTTTGATAGCATATTTGGATTCTACAGTGAAAAATAATAAACTTTTACTTGAAACTATTTTTTCTATCTCCAATATTTTGCCCCCCGCAGGGGGGGCAAAGATAGCAAAATAACCCTTCCGATAATACGTTGTAAAATCTAAACAGTTAGAGATAAATTAATGAAACTTAGGGGATCTTTACCATGTACAGGGAAGTTGGTTTTCATGCAATCGCTCAGTAGGGGCAACCTCCCATTTTGCCCCCAGACCAAAAGTATATTTTTGATAGCAGATTTAGATTCTACGGTAAAAAATAAAAATATTTTACTTCAAACTTTTTTTTCTATCTCCAATATTTTGCCCCCTATAGGGGGGCAAAGGTATAAAAATGGTAGATTTCAGCGCCTGGGGGCAAAATGGTGGTTGCCCCTAGTACGCAAGTGGATGATTACACACTTCCCTTTACATGGTGCAGATCCCCCAAGTTCCATTACTTTATTTCAAACCGTTTAGATTTTATAACGATCTAAGTGTTATTTTTTTACTATTTTGGAAGGGTTATTTTGCTATCTTTGCCCCCCTGTAGGGGGCAAAATATTAGAGATAGAAGAAATAGTTTCAAGTAAAAGTTTATTATTTTTCACTGTAGAATCCAAATATGCTATCAAAAATATACATTCCAATTTGAAATTCTGAAGTTGGGTGGCCTGGGGGCAAAGTGGGTGGTTGCCCCTAGTGGGTGATTGCATGAAAACAAACTTCCCTTTGCATGGTAGAGATCCCCCAAGTTTCATTAATTTATCTCAAACCGTTCAAAAGTTAAGAGGGGGGGGGGGAGACTTTTGGACCACCCTGTATAATATTAATAAGTAATTAAACAACCTCTCCTCAGGTGGCAGGACTACACAATTCTCACCAAATATTGAAGATAAACAATGAGGATGGAATAAAACAAACAATGCATTGTCAGGGTTGATTGAATAATCCAAAGTAAAATAATAATATCAATGGCAGTTACCGATTATTTTTGAACTTACTAAAGGATTAATCAATTATGTTATTACAGGACGGGGGAATCAGTGTGAAACATGTCTCACCTCTCTAGCATTCCAACTCACCAGATATATCGGTGTTTAAGCTTAGGGTTCTGGTTCTGGTGTTGCGAGCATGCTAACCTCTCGGCTACAAGCGCCGGTTCTGTTCACCATTCTCATCTTATGATAGCTTTAAATATATTTAAAGATTCTTTATCACAACCCATTTAAAATTACACCTTTTACATCAGGCCATTAATTCAGTCACGTTTATTTTGTCTCTGTTTAGAGGCGAATGTCATTTTCAAAATATAGATTGATAAGGTTTTCTTAAAATTTTGATTGTGTAATTACCAAATTTATGTATATATAATAATTACTGTGATAATGTAATATTTTTGTTTGTTTTAATTACAAAAACATTTGTCATTTTATTTGTTCATTTTCAGTATAATAAGCAGCATATCATACCGTTAGAAGAAGTTAAATTAGAATCTTTAGAAGATGAAGGCCGTAAGTTGCAGTTTTAATTTTATTATACATTTAGCTTATTTTTATTTATTATTAGCTAAACTATAATTGGCAGTATGAGGATTTATCGATTTTTTTCAATTTCACTAACCTGTGAAAACTGATTTTTTTTCTCTCTCTCTCATTAGTATGAAACTGCCGGGACTTCTTTAAATTGTTACTCCCCTTATAAAGAATACAGAGGGGCGTAACAATCTAAAGAAGTAAGAAGGTAGGGTTAGTGAGATGCTGTCAAATAAAACACAGTTTAAGGTTTATGCTAACGTACAAATTTGTGCTCAAGAGTCCAATAAGTTTAAAAGAAATATCCTGGAAATGTACTATAATTCCAAAACTCCTAATACCATTAATTTCAGAACTGACACCAAAATTTAATAAATAATTTCTAGTCCTATTTATAAGTGTGTTTTTTTCAGTATATTTTTTCATTAAACATACTAATAAGCTCATTTTTCCACCATTATATTTCTAGGTAAAGTTTTTATGTTTTTAAGAAAATCTTGTTGTTTCCACTAATCTGCCTACCTGACTTAACTTACCCTTTTCTTATGTCTCTGTATTTTAACTACACCTTTATTCATTCTATTATAACATGTCTTAGAGTCAACATCTATATAATTTTTATGTTATACTTTGTCTATTTGCTCTGATGATGGTAATAAATTTAGCGAAACGTTAGCATAAACCTTAAACTGTGTTTTATTTGACAGCATCTCGCTAACCCTACCTTCTTATTACTCTTGATCTGTCACGAACTACCTTAATTAATCTAAAGAACGTGTACGGAATGTTCTTCTTTAGACTGTTACTCCCCTTATAAAAACAGAAGTGTGATATCCCTTTGTCCAAAAGTACATTGGACTAAACATCCCTTTTTCTTAATAGTTATTTAGTTAAAGTGATTTATATTCTAAAAACACACAGGGGAGTAACAATCTAAAGAAGTACCCATAATATGATCAGACAAAGAGTTCTATTACAACGGAAAATGAAGCGAGGGATGTATAGGTTTTATTATAAATAACAGATCTAAGAAAAAAAAAAAAGTTATAAATCCTTCTCTCATTGAGTTTCAAGAGTGATTTGAACCTTAAACTGTAATATAATATTTTTTCCTTTAGTGTCTTCAGTGGTATGTTTTTATAATAACATAAAAGCTGATATATTAGCTTTTATATTTATTTATTTAAGTAATATTTCATCTCTAAAATAGATACATTTTTATTTAAAATAGAATCCACAAGAATTAAAGATCTTTTACATTTGGTGTTAAAATATTAAAATATTTGTTTACAACTATATCAATGATATAATAATAATGATAAAAACGGGTAAATCTGACAGCATTTATTGAGACCATGAAAATTTTGGTAAAAATAAATAATTTACATACCCGCCGTATTGATAAACTTTTTTTTTTATTTATATTTTTTTTTATTTTAATTGTTTTTAGAATGTCAGAACGGATGGTTAATTTGTACGACTTCAAAATCGTTTGCAGTTTACGCTGCAACCTCTACTGAGAAACATGAATGGATGGCGCATATTAATAAATGCATAGAAGATTTACTGAGGAAAAGTTAGTATAAATGTATATATCTTTAGCATTTTCTTCTTTTTAGGGTTTCGTTGGTAAAACAAAAAAAAAAACCTAATAGTTTCGTTCCTATGTCTGTCTGTCTGCCACTCTCTTCAGTTCCAATAACTTTTGAATCAAAAGAGAAGAAATCACGAAACGTTGTAGTATTAAAGATTTTTACGCGCACACAGGAAAAATATAGCGAATTCAAAATGATCAGCTGTTCAAATTCAAAATGGCGGATAATTCATGTCACACGATTTTTTTTTTTTTTGTTGAAATTTTGAGTGGGGTATCAAATGAAAGGTACTGAAGAGTATATTACAAAAATGTATAACACTTGTGGATAGTCTTAAATTTTTCATTCCATTTTGTCAAAATTTTGCACCCCCCCCCCCCCCCTAAAACTATATTTCCAACGTTACTATAAATTTAAAAAAAATATGCAAAATTTGCGGTCTTTTGGGCCATAGAAAAAATATGAATAGCAATTTGATCTGATCAACTGGGAAATGGCGGATAATTCATGTCTAGGGGAAAAATATTATTTTTTAATTTTAAGTGAAATGAAAGCTACTAATGAGATGATTACAAATATATGTAAACTAAATATTTATTCTATTAATAAGTCGAAATATACAAAAAAAAGTCTCCCCCCCCCCAACTACCCTATAACGGCTATTCCTAAAATTTTGAAATAATTCATGCTAATACCTTATGGTAGGCCGATGAAATTCCCAATAAAAAACATTGTGACCCCCCTTGGGATCGAACCAGGAACCCCTTCCTCTAGTAACACTTAAATATATTTTCATTTTCTGCTGTTACTAGAAATGTGCAAAATGTGCCATTTGCTGGACCATAGAAAAAATAAGAATGGCAATTTGATCTGATTAACTGGGAATCCAATATTGCGGATAATTTATGTCATGTGAAAAATTAAAAAATAAAAATTAAATTTTGAGTGGGGTATCAAATGAAAGTTATTAAAGAGTAGATTACAAAAATATAAAACAATTGTGTAAATTGTTTAATTTTCCACGCCGTTTTGTCAAAAAGCTTCAACATTTTGCGACCAGCCTTTATATTTTTTAATGTAATGAACCATATTACACATTTTATTATTTATTTTTGTTCCTTAGGCGGGAAAAAGGCTGCAGAAATGCACGCAGCTGTATGGGTTCCTGATGCTGAAGCGTCTGTTTGCATGCATTGTAAGAAAAATCACTTCACTGTTCTCAATAGAAGAGTAAGTTTAACTTGTACCTCCTTATTTTTAAGTAATAAAATCATAACTGATTACCGTACTCTATTTATTGTTTTATATTGCAGCATCACTGTAGGAAGTGTGGCGCCGTCGTCTGTGGTCCGTGCTCAAATAAGAAGATAATGTTGCCTAACCAATCTACTAAACCACTTCGTGTCTGTCTTCAGTGCTATGACAGCCTCTCCAAGTCAAAGTTTCAGAGTACCTGTGATAATAGGCCTATGATGCCTTCAGGTAACCACAGATTTTAGAACCTACTTATTAGTTTAAACTTTAAAAAAAAAAAAAAAAGAATGGTGTTCCAGTTAGTTATTATAAACAATTAATTAAATTGTTGATAATCATTTAATATTATACAAATTCTTGTAAATATGTAATAGATGGCTGAAGAGGTGTGGTTAGAGGTGGTTAGAAAGTGATTCTTTACGTACTTGTATTCATTGCGCATGCGCGTCTCATAGTTCTGAAGAATTCCGCCCTAGGGTGGTAAAGAAGAGGAATTCTTTAGCTTTTCGCACGATTAGCGAGTTTGTTTACATTTAGCAAAACTAATTTGCTGTTCTTTTATTAAAGTCACTGTTTATATCGAGTTTTTAGTAAAAAACAATGAGTGAATCAAGTGACTTTGACGAAAATGTGGAGAATAATACTCCTCCAAAAATAATTAATTCGGCAAAAAATACAACTCAAGAATTAATGCCATCTTTATTAAGAGAGAGATACGAACTTACATACAGCAAGTTAATTTTTTCTGTATTTATTATTTAAATCTAACAATCGTAGATAAAGTACGGTACGCAACTCGTGAGAAAACGGCATTTTGCATTGCTCGTGTGGTTTTATAACACTCGCTGTCGCTCGGGTGCAAACTCCACACTCGCATGCAAAAAGCTACTTTCCTCACTCAACGCATAATGTACTATTACATATGAGACGTTTCGACCCTGTTAAAGGTCATCTTCAGTCAATATTTTATTCACATCATTCATCCTTTAGAGGTATACATAAAATTGGAAACTGCCTCCGTAAGAGAGCGTCATATGTAATAAAAGTGTTAAAATTAAAATAACTCATTCCTAACTGAGAGACATAAAATGTATAGGGTCGAAACGTCTCATATGTAAAATTACGTTTATTATTACACCTCTTCGCCCATCTATTACGCATATACAAGTAAGTTATTATTATATTTTTTTATTCATTTTTAAAAGAAGTGTGGAATCAAAAACATCATTTCAAGGGCTCAGAGTATTATCTATAATAGATTGAGATAATATGCCCCCAGTCAGCTTATGTATTGAAACACAAGCATTCTAAATGTGTACATAACTCAAAAAATTAGATAACCTTGTCTGACTCTAAGCCCTCGATTTTAGCTTTGCAAGGTTTACTGTTAAGCAAGTTTAATTGCCAGATTGTTTATTATTGTTGAAGAAAAAAGAGGAACTGATATGGATATATTACGCAACAAATGATACGTCTCTCGCACACTGAACTACTTTGTCCCATTAATACGTATAAAATAATTATAGAGACTTATGTATTTATTTATTTATTTATTAATTAACAGTGGTTGCATATTAACATTAAGCTTCACTTAGTCAATCATATATACATTAAAAGTAACAATAATACATTAAAAGTAACAATAATACAATAAAAGTAACAATAATAATAATAATAATAATAATAATAAAAAGAAAATACAAAGTTCACTATAGGCATAAAGTAAAGAGATACATTCAAAAACTATCCTCTAAAAATTCGGTAACAGAATACAGTAGAGTCTCGCAAATCCGGGTTTGACGGGACCGGACCCAGTCCGGAATACCGAAAGTCCGGATTAAACGGAATCAATTTTAAAATGTTTGTAAAAAAAAGTTTTAGTAGGGTAAAACTATTAAAATCGATGTTTTTATTGTAAAAATTACTTTTATCAGTCTCCAAAACATGCTTGTACAACGTAGGTCCACTATTTAAGTTAAGAGCTGTTCTGTCACCAGTCCGAATATCAAATGAATTAAAATAAAACCTCAATCTATGCAGGTGGCAGGTGTAGAAGGGACTTCCTGAGAAGAACTTCCTGTGTTCCGATATGAAATTCGAGGAACGATTATCATTTCACAAAAAGTTGAGACATTAGACATTGGCGGCATGTCGAAATTTCTTGGAACTGCGTTGAGCCGCCGCTATATGTTTCAAACCCTCTCCCTATCTTAGTCACATAAAATTGTATTTATTGGAAAACACTCCCTTTATATCTTCCGCTCCTAACATTTCTATGGAACCGAAACAGATTTATCGATGTTCTTACTTAGTCCTAATTATTCTAAATCTGTTTATTTTTAACAAAAATACCGGGTATTCCTCGTGTTAGAACGTTGAAATATACACCTGCAAACTATACTAGGAACAATTTTATACATTTTTAATTGACAATAAAAGTAGAAACTCCAATTATCTTAATTATTCATAAATCTGAACAGGCCCTGGTTCCAATTTGTACATAGTTTTTGGCCCGTCCGGATTAAACGGATGTCCGGACTAGCGGGGTCCGGATAAGCGAGACTCTACTGTAGTAAGCTTTAACTAAAAATAATTGTTTTAAATGTTTTTTAAATTTTTTAATTGGAAGGGTTTTAGTTTCTTTGTCTAATTTATTAAAGCACTTGATACCCAGTATCAATGGGGATCGACAAGTTTTAGTAAGTCTATGTGGAGGTAAAGCACTTGCTTCACCTCTAGTGCTATAATCATGGTCCTTACTATAGAGAGTAGTATAGTTTTCCTTTACAAAGTTTAAAATAGATAAAACATAAGTTGAATAGAATGTTAGTATTCCAGAGTTGATGAACAGCTCCTTGCAATGAGCATCAGGTTTAGATCTCGTTATAGTACGAATAGCTTTTTTTTTGTAACAGAAAAATTTTCTCAGAACATGGGACACTTCCCCATTCTCTAATGCAATATACCATTCTAGAATGAAAATGCGCATAATAAGCCAGTTTAACAGTTTTTTCCTCTAGAGTTTTTCTAAGCTTGCTAAGTAAGTACAGGATCGAAGAAAGTTTTCCACTTAAACTATAGACATGAGCCTTCCAGTTTAGAGTCTTGTCAATTGACACTCCTAATATTTTAATGCCTGATATATTAGTTGCCAAGTTTTTATGTTTAAGAGAATGAGTGAGTATTTGGTTTTTTGATTTATTTAACGTCAGTTTATTCGAAGCGAACCATTTATTGGCCTCCTCAACTATATTATTCATTTTTTCTGTTGTTTCCATGGAAGCATTTCCTCGGATTAAATAGGAAGAATCATCTGCAAATCTGGGGCTAACTGTTCCGAAATAAGGCAGGTCATTTGTGTAAATAATAAACAAAAGAGGCCCAAGGACAGAGCCTTGGGGTACTCCATGTTTAGTATGTCCTGAAGAACTTGTCTCTCCATTGAAAGCTGTGACCTGTGTTCTATCTAGAAGATACGAGCCTATCAAAGCCAAAGGAAGACCACGAATCCCGTAATGATAGAGTTTGTGGAGTACAATCTCGTGACTTACACAGTCAAATGCTTTAGAAAGATCACATGATAACGTAACAGCGTCTTCCTTGGCTTCAAAAGCATCATATATATAGCTTGTAATAGCATGAATGGCGTCTTGAGATGAAAGACCCTCTCTAAAACAGTACTGTTGACTATTAAAGATGTCATATTTAACAAAAAACTTTACTAAGCGGGATTTAATAATTTTTTCAAAAACTTTGCCCAAAACAGGTGTCAAAGAAACTGGTCTGTAGTTGTTGGCATCTTCAGGATTGTCCTTTGACCTAGGAAGTGAGGAGACGGTAATAGTGTCATTGATAATGTCTGGTGTCACGAGTCTTCACTACCGTTCATAAATGATTTCTATATAGAAAAGGCAGCTGTGAAGTCTGATCATTTTCCACTGGTTGTTAGAGTTACAACAAGTTCTGATGTATATTTTAAGCAAAAACCTAATAGTTCAAAATGCCGTAAATTGTTACTTAAGTGGGATAGATCTTGTGCTCTGACATACACACATTCAATGCTGTATAATAAAAGTATATCTCTTAAAAGCTGCAACTTGAATGATACATCAGCTTTAAGCATCAACTTGACAGACACAATTAAAGAGGTGGCTAAAAATCTAGGAATGATGAAATCAGTCCTCCAATCACACAAAAGCTTGATGATTAAAGCAAACCCCTGGACTGACTCAGAATGTCGCATCTTAAATAAACAGCTTAAAGATCTACTTAAGAAATGTAAAATCTCTAATTTTTCACCCTTTGATTCTAGTAACTACCTGCAAGCTAAAAAAGATTTTTATAAAATCAAAAAACTTAAAAAGAAAGAATACGACACGACAATGACAGGTTGCCTCTCAAGTTGTACTAATTCTGAACAATTTTGGAAGGCAGTACGATTCTACAAATCTAATACCAACAAATGTAACTCCTGTCTAATACCTCTTGAGGAATGGGAGAAGTATTTTTCAAAAATGTATCCTCCTAGAAATAAATTTCAAATTACATTTCACGGTATTTTTGATCCAATCTTTGATGCTGAAATAAGTTTAGTTTCGCTTATTTATTGATAGTTTGAAAGGCAGTTCAAACGGAAAAGCACCTGGACCTGACTTAATCGCCTATGAATTCTATAAAAATATGCCAGAAAATTGGATTATGTATATGCAACTTCTGTACAATAAAATGCTTGAAACGGAAGAGGTGCCATACTCTTGGTCTGAAACCCTGCTTACAATGATATACAAAAAAGGCGATACTCGTGATCCGTCCAACTATAGAGGAATTGCTCTTACAAATTGTATTGTCAAATTATTTACATCTGTTTTGTACAAAAGACTAATGTCGTGGGCTGAAAAGTATCAGTTTCTCCCGGAACATCAAGCTGGATTTTGTGTGGGTAGAAGTTGTACAGATCAAATTTTTACTCTGAGCTCCATAGTGCAGATACACCTAAGACTTAAAGCTAGAAAAGTCTACGTGGCTTTCATAGATTTTCAAAGAGCTTTTGACTCCCTTAAGCATAACTTATTATGGGAAAAACTGTATAGAATAGGAGTAAGTGTGTGTGTGACAAAACAGGTGTCAAAGAAACTGGTCTGTAGTTGTTGGCATCTTCAGGATTGTCCTTTGACGTAGGAAGTGAGGAGACTAGACAGTGAGCTCCCCTCCCACCCAACAATCAAAGCAAGCCTGAGCTAGGTGGAGGGCACTGCAGGTGTTGTCACTCATTCTCTACAGACAGTTGATCCGACCTCTTTCTTAGTTTCACGTCGGCATTGAAATAAAAAAACACTAAAAAAAAGAACAATGAAAAACACACGGCGTTGGTTGTGTGCGAGTTTTTGGCGCATAGCTCCATTATCGTCAACCTGATTTGGCACCAAGTGACTTTTTTTGTTTGCAAAGGGCAAAATTTTGCTTCGGGCGCCATATTGGGGGGCTTGGATGGCATAAAAGCCGAGGCAGCTAAAGAGCCTTAAAGTAGAAGACTTCGAAAGATGTTTCCAATAATGGAAACGGCGTTGGGCCAAGTGCATTTTATCAGGGGGGAATACTTTGAGGGAGACAAAATTGTTTTAAATTATTAAATGTAAAATAAAAAAATTATGAATTTTTTATACGTATTTTTGGGACAGACTACGTATGTTTAATAAACTGTACAATCAATATTACAACTAACAGTCAATCTTACATTTTGATATCCAAAAACACAAACAATACTAAAATGCCCAAGAGGCTTGAACTATTTTTATTTTTCAACAGCCTCTCCTTTGAAGACTCATCAACTGTTCCTTTCTCCAGAGGAACTCGTAACGCTTAGTAGATTCTGCAGTATGCAACATTAAAGTCTCAAACAGTTTAGTTAAAATGTCAGCTCCCTGCTCTTGACTTGGTACATACTTGAGATTGAAGTCCCCATTTCTCACTTTCTCTCTGACAAATTTGTACCTAACATCAATGTGCTTCGTCCTCATGTGAAATTGCTGGTTATTGATGTATTGTATGCAACAAAAATATCCGGAGCTGACTCCTCTGCTCTTTGAATAGCCTTCGCAACCAGATACTTTCCTTAGCTGCTATCTGATGTGATGTTCAAAGGCAAAAACTGAACTTCTTACTCTAGGTGTTTTAGGCAGATAAGGTTTACTGATAGATAAGGTCCTTTTGGAGTCAATGGTGTCTCAGGATAATACATGGAACATATTGGTCAAAGTTCAAGCAATCTTAATATGGGTTACCTTGAGGTGCGGTAATTAGCCCTACACTATTTTACATCGTGATAAGATGATATGGTAAATTTTCTTGACTCTCGATTACCCTGTTTAAATTTGCTACTACATGCGGATGACCTTATTATCTGGGCAACAAGCTGTGACTCTAAAGCCCTTGAGGTATGTTTAAATAATTTAGCCACAAATTCTTAGCATGAACCCCAGGGGCCAAGTGTAGTCTATTTTCCTACTGCAGGAGTAGTTTCAGTGACATGTTTCTCCTATTTTTCTAATCAGTAAATTGTATCAATAATCACCATTTCTGTTTGTATCAGTGTTACCATTTAGTTTAATTTATATTTTATTTCCATGACAACTCAGTTTGTTATGTTTTAGCATGTTTTAAATACAGTATAATTATTGTTCTTGATTATGAAATGAACTTTTATATATTATTTCAATGATGTTAACTTTGACATATATTTCTATTCACAATTTAGAATTAAACAGTTACCAGTGATATTATTATTAATTTCAACTTTATTATTAATTTCAACTAATATCGGGTTTTCTTTATTTTATTTTTACATATGAAAGGACGAAACATATCAGGAGATTCTTCAGGAGACGAAGACTCAGATGATGACTACGAACCCAATAGAAATGACGGAACCCCTGATCAGGTATACCACTCTTTATTATATTTAAAGGTTGACGCCCACTAGACCAACCCGAGCTCCACCTAGCTTGAAACAGAACTTTTCTGACGGATTCCACTCCTCTACTTATTCTTTTTTTTTTTTTTTTTTTTTGACCCTACTTGTGCCGGTCTAGTGTGCATAAACCTTTAAAATAAACTTCATTTGAGTTCTTTAAATAAAAAACAACAAGGTATTACTTCAAACTGAGGTAAAAGTGTGTGTTTGTTCTAATTCAGTAATAAATGCGATTTAGAACATGACAATGCTAGTACTTGTTTAACTCAATTCAACATTTCAAAATCTAATGCAGATTTAACATTTAATGTGATTTAATTTAGGCATTGTTATAAACTAATTATTTTCTGCATTTTTTTATTTTTTGCATTGGTCTCTAATAATTTAAAGGGAAGGAAGAAGAAATTATTTAGTTATTAATGAGTGGGTAGTTTAGTGAACTCAAACTATCCTGCAAGTTATACTTAAAGTTATGAGTTTTAAAGATGATAATTTTAATAATCTTACCGAACGATTCCCGTTTTTGTAAATTGAGACTATTAGTGCAACATTCTAAATGTCAGAGAATGTAGCTGTGTTGATTGATTTGTTAAATTAAAATGAAAGAACCGAAGCAGTAACGGAGCTAAACCTTTGAGCAAGAACGATGGTACTTTATCAGGAACACCATTTTCTAAGTTCACTTATAGCATTAACAATAGCTTCGGGTGTGATTAAAGGAATGTCAAGGAAACCATTATTACCACTGTATGAGTTTATGTAGGATTTAGTGCAGATGGAGGAAGTGGGATTTGAGGAAGGACATGGATATGCAGATGAGAAAAATCTTGTAAAAATATTAGCCACTATATCAGGCTCTGATGTATGTACCAGATGAAATCATCGAATACGAGGTGCTACCCAAAAGTTCCCGAACTCTGTATGTAACTCTTCTAACTACTGTAGTACATTGATTTGCCGCCAGATCTCAGCACTAGTACATCTCCCAAACCCTTTCTTTCGTTATCACAACATTTTGCGTTCTTTTGTCTTATGAGTGTGGTGATATCTGTGATACTGTTTGTTGTGTTCTGCAATAGCGTGATGAGCGATTTGAAAGAGAAACACATTTGCATCAAACTTTGTTTCAAGCTCTGAAAAAACGACGACAGATAATCACCAAATGCTTCGTGAAGCATTTGGCCGTTTTTTGTTTTTTTTTTGTTTTTTTTATGAAGTCATGGGAAAACTCCGAGCCTTTGAATGGTTTAAGAGGTTCAAGAATGGAAGGACGAGTGTGGAAGATGATGAGCGCTCTGGACGTCCTTCAACTGGAATCATGGACGTCCATCTTAATTGTTTTTTTTTTTTAAACTGTAAGGGGGTTGTGCATCATGAATTTGTACCAAGGGGTACAACAGTAACGGGTAACTTCTACGTTGACGTTTTGAGGCGTTTAAGGGAAAATGTGAGGCGAAAACGCCCTGAACTTTGGACAAGCAAAAATTGGCAATTCCACCACGACAATGCACCGGCCCACACATTTCTGGTTGTCCGCGATTTTGTGACATCCATGCCAACAAATGTTCTTCCCCATCTCCCTTACTCACCAGAGCTCGCTCCTTGCTACTTTTTTGTCTTCCCAAAAATGAAACCCATGCTGGAAGGTATGAGACTTTAGACTGTTGAGGAGATTCAAACTATATTGCTGGAGGTCCTAAGCAAGCACTATTGAAAAAAATGACTGTGAAATGAGTATTTCGAACAGTAGGTGTATAACTGTAAGTGGGGATTATTTTGAAGGAGATATTTTGTTAGTTTGAAGTTTTAATGAATACAGTTTTTTTAAAAAAATGAGTTCGGGAACTTTTGGGTAGCACGTCTAATTTCAATCTGACAAATGACAGTATTTTTTGTCACTCAACATAATATAATCTCCCGCCTTAAAACCTATTTAAGCTCTTGTTAATAATCTATAATATTTTAATTAATTGGAAAAAATGTTTAATTTTATTTTTCAGACAAAATTTTATCATCCACCAGAAGGGGTTGAGGAAATACCTGAGAAATAATTAATGTTCTATGAATACTTATGATTACAAAAAAATCTGCATGTAATTTTATATAAAATATTTTTGAAATATTTAATATCATGTGAATAATAAGTTTTTTTGTATATATATAGGGTGTCCCTGGATCGAGTTCCCTATAGGTATGAATGCAAAAAAAAAAAATATTTCGAAAAAAATTATAAAAGCTCCTGAATCTTTTCAAATTAAGACTTATATTAAAAAATTTTCATCAGGTACCCTGTGCCCCTGTGCTCAAAAACTGCAATTTTTGAAAATTGGTACAAGTGGTAAGGGGGGTTATTTTTGATTTTATTAAAAAAAATATATATATATATTCTTTATACAAAAAGTTTATGTGCTCTTCTAAAATAATTTTTGTCATAAAATGTTAAAAAAAACTGATGTCCAAATTTATTCTCCCTCCAATTTTTTATACATTTTACTCAATGCTCCACCTAGCTCAACGCAGAGTTCAAGATGGCTTTGAAATTCTCTGTAGACAGATGATAAAATTTGGTAAAAATCCTTATGCTTTCCCACTTTTTTATTTTATTGTAACTTACATCGTGTTACATGATTAAAAATACTTATTACCATATTATTTGATGGACTAAACATGATCTGTAAAACAATGTACTACTCCTTCAGATTGATCAACTTAAATATTTTTCAAAATTGGAGAGATACAGGGGGGGGGGGGGGGTAAATTTGGACATCCGTTTTTTATGACAAAAATTATTTTAGAAGAGCAAATAAAATTTTCTATTAAAGAATAATTTTTTTGTGAAATCAAAATACCCCCTTACCTCTTGAACCAATATTAAAAAATTGCAGTTTTTGGGTACCTGCAACAATATTTTTAATATAATAAATCTTAATTTAAAAGATGCAGGAGCTTTTTATAGCTCTAGGGAACTCGATGATTCGGGGATACCCTGTGTATATAAATATGTATATATATGGTGTCCAAAAAGTTGTGCAATGGTCAATTATCTCAGTAGCATCAACTTTTCAAAAGAAACGTTAACATAAAAGTTGTAAAATCGGTAAGAACTACATGAGTCCTAAACATTTAGCATGGCCCTGAAAACCCCTGTTAAGGGCAACTTTCAAATCTTAAATGGTAACCCCATCAGTTTCGTCCATAAATTTCTCAGTTATGGGCTTTATAAGTTGGAATTTTTTTTACTGAAATTAAGTGTTACCTAAGGGGTGAAAAATGTTCCAAAAGCCCATTACTAAGGATGTTTTGAATGAAATTTATGTTTTTCTTTGTCTGATAAAGATTTTACTTCTGCTATATTTTGCCGTCGGGGGTTCCCATTTTAGAACCTAGAGTTGTCCTTGGCATGGCAGAGCTTTTCAGGGCTATTTCAAGGGTGCATGTAGTTCTTATCATCTAAAAGAGTTTTTTAACCCTTAAACTTTTACTTAAAACAACCTATTGTTATATGTTAAGTAACGTATTTGGCACCCTATATATATTATATATATAATTTATTAATGTGAACATTTACACATGTATCACACGTATGACAATATTTGTTAATACATATATTATTTTCATTTCAAAACTTATGATATATACATATATATATATTTTGTTGTTGTGATAAATACATTTTAAAATTATTTTTATAACATTTTGGCTGCCTTTGTATTAATATTCAGTTTGTGTTGTGTGTAAATCCGCCGATGATTTACAGACTAGAAAAAAAACCCAGATAAATTGTTCTTACAATTTTCTGTTTTGTAGTTTTGAACCCTTTATTTGTAAATATTTCTTAATGTGTGGTTGACCTTTTCTTATATGAGGGTTTATTTTTAATAAGCCAAGATAAAATTCACATTTTATCATCCGAAACTTGATTCCGAGATCTCTGTGAAGGAGGGGTCTTACGAACCCGGGGATATCATTAAAATCCGTTTCATATACGTCTGTGTATGTACGTTCGTATGTAACTAAACCTTTAATAACATATCGCTTCAAGATATATCGTATTGAGATGCGGTCTGCGGCATTTTTTTCAACTTTTGTCGGAAAAACTGATGGCAACAAACCCAAACATCGTAGCTTACGACGTTTCGGAGCTGTAGTCACTTAAGCACGAAATAGGTCTGTCGACGATAACTTCAGTAGACATTATTTGATTTCTATTTTGTTTGGGGTATGTATTATGTGTCCTATTTGGTAGATTGTACCTATACTTTTTGGGCACAAGCGGTTTTGGAGATATGGGCATTTTAATGTTTTTACTTCCATGAAAATGGGTGTAAATACTGAGTTCTCTCTTGATCGCGTATTGACTCCACAACATTTCATGGAAGTCATGTGTGGGATTTCCACACCGGTACTTTTTATATGATTTAACAGTTAATGTTTAAAAAAATTACAATTTATACAAACAAATTTTTAATAGGCAACTGAAACTGAAACTAAAAGACAGGATTGTTACGAGCCTGACGAATCCCAAATGTGAGACCGAAATATAATCATTCAGAAATGACAGTGTGATACATTTGTAACTTTAAAAACGATTTGCCCTAATGTGCATTCTTATAAACTTTGTTGAGTTTAACAATAGAATATGTTCACGTAAGTAATCCATTTCTGAGTGAACATAAACAAAACAAGTGGAGAGATACGAAGAGGAAAATGAAAACAAGATTAAGAGAGGTAACATGAAGGTTGCAGTTCTGAAAGAGTTCTAAAATCGTTCCAACAGGCTCCTCTTTTTTAATCAGTTCTGAACCAGTCCTCATAGACGCATGCGCATTAAAAAATCCTGAACTGGTTCTAGAACCGTTCTGGAATTGGCTGTTGGAACAAACCTTATATATATAATGTACGTATGTATGTTTTTTTTCCTTTTTCCTCACTCAGTTACCCTTGAGTGAGGGAGTTCTACATACATCCAACTATTTTGATTACAGGATTTCAAAAACTCATTATTACAGTATTTAGTAAAAGTAGCAATATAGTATACCTACATCTTTCATGTCAAGATTTTATCTCGGTACTTCTTTAGATTGTTACTCTCCTATGTTGTTTTTAGAATGAAAATGACTTTGACTAAATAACTATTAAGGCAAAGGGATGTTTAGTCCAATGTAGTTTGTGACAAAGGAATATCACACTTCTGTTTTGATTAGGGGAGTATAAGTCTAAAGAAGAGCATTCCGTACACCTTCTTTAAATTGTTACTCACCCCTCTGTTTTTTTTAAAGGGAGTAACAATCTAAAGAAGTGACCTTTATCTCAATCTAATTCATTACATTACTTAATGTGGTGTGGCATGATAATTTTTTTTTTTTTTTTTGTGACTAGTACTGCATGCTCCACTCTAAGTAATACATGCGATTAACAACTTTAGAAATTCTAATTTAAAATTCAATTTTTAAGTTTTTGGTAGTTATATAGAGGCCCGTGGTTCAAATCCCGGCACAGGAGTGTATTTTTCACTGTCTGTTTCCCGTAGTTAATAATAATTATAATTTGATTTAAATTAAAATTCTAATTTAGTTAACTGTAAATTTTAAGCATTTTATGTATATTCGTTAAAAAGAAAGGGGGTAAAGAGGGTTTGAAATTATATACTTAGTTTTTACAAGTTAGTAACTTTTTAGGCAAAGTAATAATTAAATACTAGTATTAGACTTCTAAACCTAATTTTAACAGTGAAACGATAATATTTGAATAATTATTAGTTATTTAACATAATTATACAATCAGACACAGATAACCACATAAAACTTGACCCATTATATATGTACCTACAAGTGGTACAACTTTTAAAATTATAACTAAACCATTTTGTATTAAATCACTACAAAATGGTTACACACGTGAGACGTATTATTGAAAAGGTTTTAGATGCTGAGTTAAAGACAACAAGCATCGTTCCACCCGTGTCAGAGAGGATTCGTCAGGTCTACCAGGATGTCACGTGAACGTTAGGCTGATGAATGCTGTTCTTCAAGATACATACAAAAAGAAGAAAGACGCTGCAGTTGTATTTCTCAACGTCACCGGAGTGTTTGATAATGTAGGTCATAGACACGTTATTAGAACACTTGAAGCCATGGGTGTCTCTTCGGACTTAAAGGTATAGGCTAGATCTCTTCTAGATGACCATCTTAGCCAAGCCCAGCAGTGGTTTAAGGTTAATGGTTTCTCTCTCAACCCTGACAAGACTCAGATAATTAAATTTTCGCTGAAGAAAGAAGTAACACCGGCAGAAATAAAGTTTTAGGCTTTAAAATGGATTCCAAGCTGACATGGAAAAATCATATAGAGTCGCTAGCAAAAAAGCTGTCCTCAAGAGTTTTTCTTATATGGTCTCTCAAAAATTATTTAGATGCCTCTTCATTGAAGTCAGCATATCATGCTCTGTTTGAGAGCCATTTAACTTATGGTATTATTTTATGGGGACATGCTGAGGCAAATGAACTTTTCTTAAAACAAAAGAAAGTCATAAGAATCTTGTCAGGAGATGCAAGGGATGCTCACTGTAAACCTTTGTTTAAAAAGCTCACCATACTCACTTTTTATAATTGAAGCGAGCGTAAGCGAGCTTCTTACATTCAACGAAATATGCATCTTGTCTGTCTGTCTGTCTGTCTGTCTGTCTGTCTGTCTGTCAGTAACGTTTACGGGTGTGACGATAACTTGAGTAAAAGTTGACCGATTTTGTTGAAATTTGGTATACATGTTCCTCTTACTAATACTCAGGCTAAGTTCGTTGGACAGCGTGATCCGTCCGAGAGTTCACGTGCAACGCTCGCGTATACGAGAGGTACAAAAATTAAATTGGAATTTCAGGACGGGAAAAGATTCTATCATCATCTATTCGATGAGACGAACATTTTTTTGATTGTTATAGTCGTATAGGGTATAGGTTTGTTTAGGATGTAGAGCTTTGTACCGAGTACCGAGTACCCCCACTCTTCCCCACACTACCCTCTTCCACTTATCTTCAACTATGACATTCATCATGATTAATAAATTTCAATATTCAGTATTTCATTGCAATACGCTCGCTTCAATGATAGAGCCACGCGATGCCTAGTCTATATATATACAATTGCTTGAAGTTTATCAAATTAAATATAAAGGACTTTGCTACTTTGGAGGACCAGCATTGTTATAATACCATAAATAAGACTGACTTGCTGCTTACTAAACACAGACTGAATAAGTCTAGAACTGGTCACCAGAATCTGGGACTATTATTATTTAATAGGTTAGAGGATTCTGTGAAAAAGCTGAAATACGAGGATTTCTGCAGAATCGTCAAGGAATTTCTTGTTAATAACCCTATTTATAGTATAGAGGAATATTTTAATTTATTTAGATAGTACAATTATTTATTTATATGTTTGTGTCGTCCCAACAAATTGGATCATAGGAATACATGTGATATTAGATTTAAGTACTTATAATGTTATCGAATATCCGAGTAGATAACATTTTAGTTTTAAGTCCGGCATGTAAGTCTTGTGATATTAGTTTGTAGGTAGTTTTAAGTTTTTATTTATTTATAAATGTGATATGAGTTTGTAGTTTTTATTTTAAATCAAACTTTATCATGGCAATTTGGCATTAGTTCTCTGTGCATATTTATTAATGTAATTATTTTGTATACTTGACTCATGTAATACTATATTCTGTATAGTCTCTTCAAATAAAGGTTATAGAAGCCTTACTATTAACGTACAAAAGCAACAATACAATTAACGTTTGTTCAGGCTTTAAAGAAACAGCTCTTATTTCTATTTGCAGAGGTGTGCCTCAAGGTGGTCCAATTTCAGTCACACTTTTTAACCTCTCAATAGATCATATTTTCACAGAATTATGCGACCCCCAAATTGCCAACAGCTTAGAGTATGAACTATGTATAGGTAAAGATCGATTAGTTCTAACGGGGTTCGTGGATGACCAGGCTGTGACCGCATTCACTGTTAAAGCTGCAGAAAGATTGATAAACATTATTCAGAGGAGGTTCAGAGAAATAGGACTTAAGGTTAAACCGCTGAAGAGTACAGCTCTAGTTATTAACAATGGTGAGCTCAGTAAACAAGTTTTAAATTTAGAAGACGGAAGTAAAATATTTTCTGTAGGGGAGAGCGAACCGATCAAGTATCTTGGATGTACTTTGACAGGAGAATTAGCATGTAATAAAGAATCTATTTACAAGCTCAGTGAAAATTTAAATAAATTTACTAAATCTGATCTACTAAAACCAGATCAGAAGCTTTATGTGCCTCTGATCTCCCTCTTCAACCTGTCCCACTGACTAAACTACCACCATCATTATTAGAAGGGATAGATGTTATAATAAGAAAAATTACTAAAGCTATAGTTGGACTACTTGCTAATACAACGTCAGCTATGCTATACTCACCTCGTTGTTTTCGGGGGCTTGGTATTCTAAGGTGTACCTGGGAAGCACTCTTACAGCATCTGAGCATAGAGCAAAAAATTAATGCTGTCCCTGACTCTCTATTTCAAGATACATTCAACTTTGAAGAAGAGACTTTTGAATGTTTAAAGCGGTTAGATGTAACAGTGCAGTCAACTAATGAATTGAAAGTGAGATAAGTACGACTGGAATTACGTGAAAATAGTTTTACCGAGTGGACAAAATGTAAGTGGCAAGGTGTAGGTGTCTAGCACTTTAAAGATTACCCTCTTGGTAACAAATATAATTCTGAAAGAAATGTTCTAACCAGATCTGAGTGGACTAACTCTAAAAAGCTTAATACGAATTACGCTCCTCTGAGAGAATGCCTGGAAATGGCAACCAGTCTTTAGGAGATGCGTACCCCTCTGTCGCAAATGTGGCAGAGAGAATGAAACTCCAGCCCATGTGCTTGGACAATGTTCTTATAAGAAGCTCCTGGTGGCTAGGCGCCATCATAACTTTAAGCACAGAATCTCAGAAGCTCTAAAAGAAAATAATTATATTTGCTACAACGAGGTGTACGCAATAGATTCAGAAGGTTCTCCAAGATACTCTGACATCATCGCTTTCCATCCAGATAATAAAGCTGCCATGATTATAGACCCTACGCCCTACAGTAAGGTATGAAAGTAACGATCCGGACAAAGCTGTATTAGTTCATCAGGAGAAAATAAACATATATGAGAAATGTATAGAATACTATAAGGAAAAGTTTGGAGAATCCCAGGGAGATAGACATTTTCAAGTTCATGGACTTAGCTTTGGGGCTAGAGGCACAATACCAATGACAACCAAACTTTTTTTTTTGACAAAATCGGCACCGATTGAAATTTCTTAAGACTCCTAGCTGAAAATATAATTTTAGATTCTCTAGGTACTATAAATAACCATATTTATTAATTAACTATAATTTTATTTTTATTGTATATAATTAGTGTTAACTATTTTTGAAATATCTGTTTTTAAGTACTGTTCTTTTTTCATTAACTGTATGAATATATTTTATTTTATTTATTTAACTATTGTCACTTGATTGATTAGTATGCTGTGTTTATAGCAATCCTTTAATGATGGACAGCTTCACTTTTTATTTATTTTTTTTTTTTTTTAATAAAGTTTTCCTCTCTGTTCCCTACATCCCTACCAAAGGACACCTCTCATATAACATCTCAATCAGTTAAAGTTTCAATACAAATCGAGGTACATGATGTATCCTAGGATACATCAAAAGGGATACCGTTTGTGAAATTATATGATATTATAAAGAATTAGGGATAATGTTATTTATAATAATAAGAAGGTGTATTACAACTAAGGAAAGAGTGTGCTAAATAAATATTGAATGAAAAAAAGTGAAATAAGTGTGGCCGCTGTGGTCAGTTTATTGGTTTAGTTTATTTTGGATTACTTTGTGTCACCAAATTTTAGTATTTTTTATTATTTGGGTTGTTTCCTGATCCTACTTGGTCAGGCAGAGTTGTTTTAAGTGACATTTCTGTCATCTTGGTCAGTCCTGATCCAAGTAGGAGAGGGAAACTTCTTTTACGAGATTTATAGGAGATGTCTATTATATAAACAAAAGCTGTGTTCAATATAATATACCAGTCATATCTCAGTAAAACGTTTCTCTATTCTTGCACTACCCTTGTGGCAGTCGCAATAAGGAATAAATAAAAAACATACATGTATAAAAATACATGAATGTAAAATCTGCCAGGTATTTTTTCATCACATTTGTCAAGGAATTAAGAGAGATACATTCAATAAAATGTCAGAAATTAAGAAAAAACAGCTGGTCGTGCAACAATTGCAAAAATATCGATAAGAGCTCAACTGTTACGAATTAGGGAGATAAAGAAACGGTAACAATTGCTTATATGTATAAATTATTTCAATCCCTGAAAACTTTGATGTCTGAAAAATAAGGTAACAAGATAATGTGCTCAGCCGGCTTATTAGATGAGAAGCTAGTCCAAGTTAATGAAAAGCTTATTGTTGAAGAAAATTTGAATAGTTTTTCTACTCGATCTACCAATGTTGAGCATGAGATTAACATTGAGGACTGAAAACGTGCTCCTAAAACATAATGTTAGTCACCTAGAGCAATACAGTAGGGTCAATAATTTTGTTATCTGTGGTGTCCCTCAAACTCAAGGAGAATAAATATATTCTATCTTAGACTCTTTATCTAAAATAATTAAGATGCCGTTCATAAGAGAAATAATAAGTGTTGCATATCTATATCCGAACCAGAGATAAGATAGCTAGGCAGGTGAACAAAAAACCTTTCTGTGAAAAACTGAAGAATAAATATAAATTATATTGCAATGTTCTAACTTAATTAATTAGGATACCTAAATCTAATTATTATTCTTAGCAATTTGAAAATTATAAAAATAACTACCCTAAATCTTGGCTAACTGTTAACCAAGCTACTGGAACTTACTTTACAAACTGTAATGAAGTTGTACAAATGTTAAAATTCAAAACCTCTGAACTAATAACTTGAAGAGTTAAATGGTTACTTTTCTACAATTGGTAACAAATTGATGAGTCAACTACCGGACAAGCGCTCCAACCTGGACCTGTCAGATGCCTTGTTGAATCATGACAGACCTGTGTTTAAATTTTCTCATATCTCACCACAAAATTCCAGAAATATGCACTTACACCGGAAATATGCAATTATATGCAAAAATGCCCGAAATATGCAAAATATACATTTTAAATTTGAATATAAAGTGGCCTAATAGCTTCCATACATTATAATTCGTAAAGAAAAATCACTTGGAGCAATAAAAATAATTATATGCAAAATCCGAACTCTAGTATTAACTATCTAAAACTTATAAAGCCATGGATGGATTCCAATAAATCATTATTATTGAATGTGAAAAAAAACTTGTCTCCTACTTCTGTTTTAGAGACAATGGTTTGCCTCCAAGTTGGCGTGTAAGGATGGATGGTAGTATGTGTATAAGTAATTATAATAGTGCTTGTCTTGTGATAGAACTAGTTGTTTCAACCAAGCACCTAGGCATAACTATTGACAACCATCTAAGATGGGATGCCCACATTGTCTGCGAAGAACTATTAGTAAATTTGTTGATTTATGTAATTGTTTATCGTCTGATAAACTCAAAGTTGTGTTCTCTTCCCTGGTACAATCCAACATAGAATTTGGTATTCTAGGATGGGGAGGTGTTGCTAACCTGTACCTAAAACCTTTCAATACCACCTATAATAAATTAATAAAAATTTGCCTTACGCTACCCCACCTTTACCCATCCAAATTATTTATAACGAATTCAATGTCTTGTCTATTGTAATATGATTAAATTTAGAATACTCTCAGTTTTATAAAAAAAAATTGATCCTTTTAACACATTTAGTCATGACATGACTTTAATACAAGGTGACAGAAGAGGGAAAGGTTGGAAAAGCCAATCTGTAGAAAAGAGACAACACTTTCTTGGTCATCCTGCTTACTTAGGACCTCGTATGTTCAACTCTCTACCTGATCATATTGTACTCCATCCACCCTCTTTCAATATCTATCAATCTCAATTAAAAGATAGTGGTCACTTAAATGCGAAGGGTAAGTATTGGTTTGTATGTGAGTATATAATGTTGTGAATAGTGTATGTGTGTGTTTTTGTATGAATATGGTTACAAGATTTAATAGTTATAAGAATAAATACAATGTTTTATTAAATTTTATAGTCTCATTTTGTGCACTATCATTCTTACTCTATCCACCATCATTAGTAGTATTATTATTTTTATGCAGGACATTCCCCCCCCCCCCCCTTAGTTCAAGCAGAAGGTAATTTATTTTATTTACTGTATTGTTTCACTTTACGTTTCTATTAACAATAATTCATAATTTTACAATTATATTTTTCATTACTAATTACATTTTTCAGTCCAAGTGTGACCATCCCTGCCCACGATTTATTGTGCTCATGCAGTGGATGCATCATAGAATCCAGTATTAATATATGTACTTATAATTCAATAAAATGATGTTAAAATCTTGTAGGCTACAGTTGAATAGAACAGTCTGTAGTGATACATTATCGCAGATGCATGATGGTGAATTTTCCAAGCCAAATATATTTAGGTATGAATTAAATCTACCATGTCCTGTCAGGAACTGGGTGAGTTTGTAAGATATTTCCATGTGTTTTAAACTCATTCTATATTCTACTGACGGAATAAATTCCCTTGTAGTTGTGCCAGCGATGGATGCTTGCCATTGATCTTGCCAGTTTTTCCTGCTGATCCAAGATTTTAGATATGATAAAGGGGATTTGGAGTAGTGAGACTGTTATATCAAGCCTCGAAGAAGGCTTAGCAAGCTTATCTGCATTTTCACGTGTGCCTTAACCCAAGAGAATGAAATATCCAGTACCCCATTCAAAGTTGCAAGAGAATTCCTAATCTTATTATTCTATTTATTATTTTGGTATGAATGAGTGATGTCGTGAATGAGATTAGTATGTGTGTATTGTTGTATGTATGACTGCTGAAAGGTAGTGAGTAGGGTACTTCCGCCGAGGTTGTGGGGATGGGAGCCAGGTGGGGGAAGAAGGGGGTACCTCCTTAGTACCTGGTGGGGGCGCCGCGCCGGTAGGGTGGGACCAAGAGGATATAAACAGGCCTCCAAGCCCAGAGGGCACCATTTAATCCAGCTCTCTCCTAGAGCTCGAACCTGGTCTTGTCCTCCTTCTCCCTCCCCCTGAATACATAACCCTTTCCGTTATTGTTAGTATTTCCTTTGTTACTATAATATAGCTATCCTTAAAATGGAGTAGTTTCTTTTATTTCGGACTCTCCTAACCTACATTCCTATCTTCCTCTCCCTAGCTATGTTTCCGCCGGTGGAGCACCACTTCCGGCCGATCTGCTTGTCCTCTTCCGCTGGAGGGATACCTCTTCCAGTGCTTTTAGTTACATCGATGGGGTACCACTCATTGACACACCCCTTGTTTGCCCTATACCGCCGGTGGGTTACCACTGCTGGCCTTCTGTCCTAGCCTTGAGTTTACCGGTGGGTTACCAAAGCTAGTCTCTTGGTATCGCTAGTTGGGTTACCACCTTCTAGCACTCCTGCTTGCCCGTGCGCCAGTTGTCCCCCTATAAGGGTCGAAACGTCTCTTGATCATATGGACTAATAATTTAATTATCACACCTAAAGATCAATCTACCATATTAACAATTCAATTATAAAGGTGCTGACGTCAACGTATTCTACAAATTGTTACCTGGAGATGGACAATGCCAGGATAAACTTCGTTAACAGCCTTCAAAAAGAAGAAAAACAAATAATTAATCAGTTTAATAAATGTCTTACTTAACATATGACAAATGACCCTGTGATGATCAAAAAATGTTCCTCCAGAACATCCAAAGAACTTAAACTCCAAAACTCGACCAAGCTTGGATCAACCACTTTGATATCGCATGTCATTGATGTAGGAGAAGCCGCGCCATCAAGCAACGGTACTATCCGGTCGCATCGGCGATACAGAAGGCGATAAGCAAGGAGCTGAACGAAGGTGTCAGTGAAGATGTCAGTGGATGGAATAATGGAGAGGTCCAAGAGTCAGTGATCATCCCCGGTTGTGATGATCAAGAAGTCAGATGGGAGCTACCGCTTCTGTATCGATTACCGGAAGCTGAACCAAGTAACGAAGAAGGTCGCTTACCTGCTACCCTTTGTGAGCCAAATTTTAGATCGGCTTCGGAATGCTCGGTACTCGGTATCTGTCCAGTTAGGACATCAAATCTGCTTTGCTCCCTGTGGATGAAGCCTCGCGTGAGTACACGGCGCTCACCGTTCCTGGAAAAGGTTTGTTCCAATTTAAACGCCTCCCGTTCGGTCTTAGGCACCAATCATAAAAGGCACCAGTACGTTTGAGGAACACGTGGAGATCCTTCAGAAAGTCTTTGAGGGATTGGCGTCGGCTGTATTTATTTTATATTTTCTGCCGATCAGAGCTTCAGTATCTGGGATACATTGTGGATACCCGTGGACTGTGAGTCGATCCAGAGAAAGTATCAAGTATCATGCATTTTCCGGTACCTAAAAGTAGCTAACAAGTAAGAAGGTTTATCGGTCTGTGTTCGTTGTATCGCCGCTTCTTACCGGAATTTTTGACGGTGGTTTCTCCAATATCAGCCCTACTTAAGAAAAACAGTAAGTGGGAATGGAATGACGAGTGCCTAAAATCTTATCAACGGCTTAAAGATGCACTAGTGAAGTGCCCCAATATTGACCGCCTCGGACTTCGATCAGCCTTTCGTTCGGAAGTGGGCCTTGGAGTGAATTTTGCAGTTGCTTCCAGAAGGTGAAAGAGTGGTTGCCTACGCCAGCCGAACGAAACTATTTCGCCACCAAGCTTACATGTCTCGCGGTGGTATAAATATGAGAAGGCTTTAGCAAATTTTACAAAAGCAGACACTGCTGCGATACACATGCTTAGGTCTACACTAACACCGGAAGTTCGTGCACTACTGAGAATGTGTCCTATCGATGGGAAGGTAATATGGAAAGAACTTTGTAATTACTTTGAAAAGAAAAATTACATACGATTGAGTAAACACAATCAAGATTTTTACAAAGCCCGTCAATTTCCTTCGGAAACGTTTATGAGTTTCTTTGCGAAAATTAGAACTTTATGGGGTGAGTTCAGAGTGAGCTTAAAATACAGCTTCCTAAAATTCTACTGATAAATAAATACTTAACTTCCATCCGAATACGCAGAATTTCAGACAACCTGGAATTGTACTCATAAAAATGACCGCACCATCAATGAACTGATAAACAGATTAGAACTACGTGATGCTAGGGCGCAAGCGTCGCGTCGGCAGAACCTATTGATAGCTCAAAGCCAGTTTTAGTGAACCGAGCTCATACTTCAAAGTCACGTAAAAAATTTCAAAAAATCGCGAACTGCCTGAATAAACTTGAGGAAAACGTATCAAGTTTACTGAAGGTAGGAGATTTTAGAGAAATGTTTCAAGTGTTCAAAGTTTACTGGCCATTTACTAAAGATTGTTTGGTTGGTCTATTTGATAATTAATAAGACTGATTCCTCTACATTTTGGGTATCTCCCTGTATGAACAACAAAAATGTTGTGATGTTGGACCATTCTATTGGGACCTGTCCCGTTTCTAATATTTTGTTAAACAGTGAAGTCATGTACAAACACCAGTTATAAGGTAAGTAAATGCTTAAAAAAATGCATAGCTTAGTCTATCAGACCCAGGACTTAAATCATTCTTTTTCTCTGCAAGAACTGCCACTATTTTCTCGGTGTTTATAGGGCTGTCTAGTTCTTCGACATAAGAATGAGGGATGTCTATGTAGTTTGTTTTAGGGGCTGTTAAAAGATTAGAGTAAAAGCGTTCATAGTCTGCGATGGCTATATTTGTAGTGGAATATTATTTTTTCTTTACTCTTAATGCTGGCCCAAATTTTTTTGGAGTTATAGACATTGGTTACATTATCTATGACTGTTTTATTATAATACCATTTTTTTAAAAATCTTATTGTTTTCTTATAATCTAACAAAGCTTGTAAATAGTTGGTTTTGTGCGGTTAATTAAAATTATGTTTTTTGCATGACCCTAGGTTTCGTTTTAAAATTTTCTTCAGGGTGTTTCAATGTTTATTACTTTTAATGTTTATAACTTTTGTTATTAATTTTAGCAGCGACCCCGTCTATCTAGTTTAGTACCTAGACTTTGCCGATAACGCCTAAGATTGATGTGATATTCAAAGGGTAAATTAAAATTTAAGCCTGACACCCTTGCGTTAAAGTCTCCACCACAAATCACTATATTATCACGATGTTTATTAATTCCACTAAAGCTTCCTGGAGCAAATCACATAAGGCATCCGAATTTAGGGACGGCTTAAAAGTACACAGATATTATGAACATGGAGTCTATGCTTGCCGCCGATACCTTCACTATTATCCAATATTCGCACATTTCTATTACCTCTGCGATCAAATTAGGATACCCTTAAACTGCTAAACAACCAATCTCTCGAGCCATACTTTTTTGTGTTAACGCTTTCGAGGTTATTCCCATATATTCTCGGAAGGGATCAGGTGGATTATAATCCAATTATAATTTTGCAGTCGGAGCTATGATCATCTGTTTGATTAGTATCCTAAATCTCTATATCACTTACATCCAAAGTGCCTGGAAGGTTCAAAGGAGGCTCAGGAACTGAGATTGATTCACTGTGAGGAACAGGTCTGATTGCTGACTCTACGTTTGGGTATATTATACCTTTTTTTTTAATTGAATCCTTGTACATTGCAGGAGCAAAAATAGCAGTCACTACTGTGGTCTCGCTGTGCTCGCCACATCATAGGTATTCCATATCAAAAAGCTTTTTTCTTACCTTGTAGCCACCATCTTAAGTCCTTAACACAAGTTTTACAAACCTTATGAGGCGCCCATGATTTATCTTGGTCACCAAGTTTTAACCCAAAATAAGCTTAATACATTTTTTTAACAAAATCATTAATGGGTCTTTGTTGCTTTTTAAACATATACTCACCACAAATAAAACAAAAACTACCAGGGGAATTTTTACAACCTCTGTGTGACATTTTACAAATATATCTTGAACTCCGGAAGACAAACATCAGAATTACACTAAAGTTTTATAAAAAAAAAAAACACTAATAAAAAAAATTGAAGTGTTCTATAGTTCCACTTACATTAGAATGTTTAAATAAGATTTAACAATATTTTGTATTATGCAAATAAAGTTCAAAGTACTCATAGACAACTAGTATTGAAAAGGAGTAGGTAGTATTAATTCATTGAACCCAGTATATCTTATTGTTATGTTCCCTAACCAGAGCCGAATTAAAGTTATTTTAATTTAACATACTATCCTGGTTTATTATACTGTGTACAATTAGAATACTTTTCATAAGATGCATAAAAATGTTTTTCACAAATATTTTTTTAAAAAAACACCTATATCATCGAAAACCCCGATTTTAATTTTTTTAATCTTAAGTTTTGCCAAAAAATGTGATGTGCTGGAATTTTTTAACTATTTTTCCTGGATTCAGCATACCAAAATATATAAGAATCAGTAAAAAAATCATAGACAGCTTTTTGGTCGCACCTGTGTTATTGATGTCAATCATGAGCAAAGTTTCGCTCAAGCATTTTATGTGAGACCCCATGAAGTTATAGGTTTCCTCAATAAAATTGTTATAGCCTCTACAAGAAAAGTATATAGATGAACCTCCATTCTGATAAGTAAGTTTAAGTTGGTGATATCTTTGTTTCATTTTTTATTTGTCTTTAGATCTATTTTCTTTATTATTCACTGTTTGCTGTGGATTGTGACTTCTATCAGAGGGTTTTGAACTTCCGCCCAAACGATCTTTAACAGAACCCGTTCATTGCAGCTAGAGCCTTCAAAATAATCGAATAAGGCAGTCTGATTTAGATCTGCTTTGTTTTCTCTTTTTCACCTGTTTAGTTCTCTCCTGCCTGTTTTTTGTCTTCTTGGGGAAGATTTCTCAAGTGGTCTTTTCGTGCGTTCCACTCTTCTATTCACTTCATCTTTGATAACTAATTTATCGTATTGAAGTAATATTACCAAGAACAATCTACACCTTATTTTCTCTACTATAAGTTCTACAATACAACAGGGATCCATGTGATATTTTTCCAACTTTGTGACAGAAGATGGTAATTTTCTCCTGACTTATAAGAGGATAGAGACACCTCGTGAAGAAGAGGTATTCTTTATATGTAATGTATTAAATTTTACTTTCGACTTCATTGAAATCTCCTGTGCTGCCAACAACACGACATGGCTCAAAGCTAGATGCTATTTTTCCCAACTTGGAACTACGTCAAAGTGTTATTTATACTTCCATGACAAGTGTTCACGAACAATTGTGGGCTCACATATAAGTCTGGGCAAAGGGACCTAACACCTAACTCTTCGCCCATATGGCGGGTGACTAAAAATAGTTTTTAGTCAAGATGGCGGCCAATATGGTGGGCGCCTTCATTGAAATCTCCTGTGCTGCAAACAAAGTGGTATTTAGACTTCCATGACAAGTGTTCACGAACCATTGTGGGCTTATATTTAAAGCTGGGCAAAGGACCTAACTCCTCGCCCTGGTCTACGGACTGAAAGGAGAGCATAGACAGGGCCATTGGGGGCAGTTCCCGATGTCCGCTCAACTATGATGATTTAATATTTCTTACAGTTTAATATATTTCGTAAATCACGCAAAATTGTAACTTAAATGGATGAAAGCACCGGCAAAAGAAGTTCATACTGCACAATGTCGGCTTTTATAACAACGGCTTTTGGAACACGGTAAGTACATAAAGTGATATGTTAATAACAGAGAAAAGACAGCGAAAACAAGTATGAAATAACATAATAAGATTTTGCAAGGAAAATAAATAGACATTTACAACGATAATTACATACTATAGACCAAATTTCTACTTTTTCTTTTTATTTAAATTTATAAATCTCATAAATTCTAAAACTTCACCTTGGCCAAGGGGGGTTACTATTTAGATTATCATTCAAACCTAGTGCAATATTTTATACACACACCAGTAACTCTCAGTAACCACATATTTATGTTATGTAGTAATCGTTTTAACCATATTTCATGTAATGTCGTAATCGTTTTAACCACATATTTATGTAATATAGTAATCGTTTTAACCATATATTTATGTAATGTAGTAATCGTTTTAACCACATATTTATGTAATGAAGTAAAATTGTTTTAACGATGTTTTGAAGTTTTCTAGATGCATATTTTATGAACCATATACCTACATACCTCTAAGTGTTACTAATTTAAGTGTTTATTGCGGTGTTTCCGAGTTGCGTCCTAATACCCAGAAGATACTATCCAAATTGCGTCCGCACTCTGGGCCTGAGATATTGATTGCGTCCAGGATATATATATCTGACCAAAAACCACTTGTGTGGTAAAAAAAAACACCCCTCCAAGTCTGTGGTCCAAAAAAGTTGTGAAATCAACTTTCTGTCCCGCCAAGTGATGTTAGCACTTTCTCCTGACCCAACACTGTCAACTTAGATACTTATCAGCTTCTTCTCCTTGGCGACGTGCCTTGCCATTTCCAGAAACTGAAATTTTAATATTCTTCAAACACCAATACAACTTCTTGTTTCACCTTCACGTTTGCCACATGAGGTTTGTGTGGAAAGATTGGCAGATTGGAAAGTTGTTCACCTCATAGTCTTAGTTCTAGACAACTAGATGTAATATATGCATGCGCATATTGGAGAGGAAAGCCTTTTAACAGTGTTGTTAAAAGTGACATCGAGCAGAGCCTTCTTCTCGATGCCACAATGATCATTGCTGTAAATCTTTCCCATTATCAAAAAGCAAATAAAATAGAAAAAAAGTAATATTCAAATTAAGCTTTCAAGGAATTACCCCATGCAACTACTACTTTCTTTGCAGAGGATGCGTGGAATACAACCAGTTAACTTTGGGTAGTACTGCAGGCACACCGCCAAGGAGAAGAAGCTGATAAGTATCTAAGTTGACAGTGTTGAGTCAGGAGAAAGTGCCAACATCACTTGGCGGGACAGAAAGTTGATTTCACAACTTTTTTGGACCACAGACTTGGCGGGGTGTTTTTTTACCACACAAGTGGTTTTTGGTCAGATTTCATGACTTTTTGTACGGTTCCTAAGGAAGGATCTCTAAACTGATCATTCCTACACATTAGAGTCAAATAAAAGTGAAGTTAAGAGCTTGACAATGTCAATGGAGATTAGCGAACTACGAGACCTGTGACATTGAAATAACTTACCATTCTGATAGTAGAAGCATAGAAAACATAAAAAAATAAAATAATAATAATAATAATAATAATAATAAAATAATAAGAAATAAAATATAATAAAATCATAGAAAACAGAAATATGTATTAATGAACAAATCACTCCCCCTTGAACTCAAGAGAGTAAGGTTGAACTAAACCTATAATACTAAGTTTAAATGGTTCAAAAGATGAACTCGTAAATAGAAGTAATTCAAACGTCATGTGACAAGCACGAAACTACTACACAACACACTGGTGTACCTCTGTATAATTGTCAGGCTCACCACTTCGTATGACGCTTACATGGTTTCTACCCATTTTAGACTGTTCGCTAATCGCTAGCTTGGTTTCTCGCTCCACATTCAGCGTAGGAATGAGTTGAGGGGTTGTAAGGGGGAAGGATGCACTAGTGCCCTAGACGAATCCAAAAAGCCTTCATTCATTAAAATCGGTTCAGTAGTTTAGGCTGTAGGTGCGTCGTAAAAAGAAGGAAGAATAAGAATAAGAAGTCATCAAAACTACCATTTTCAAACCTATTTTTCTCTACTTTTACTTGACCGATTTCGACTTTTTTTTTATTTTGATCTACAGGACACGGCCTTGAAAGATGTTTAAAAAAAATATTTAGGTAGCTTGTACGTATTCCACGCTGCAGACTCTCAAATACCCTAGTTTGTCACCTACAGTAAATATACACTGGCAGCTTTTGTGAAATTTTGTCTTTTTGACTTGGCGGGGTGAAATTTTGTCTTTGTGACTTGGCGGGGTGAAATATTGTCTTTTTGACTTGGCAGGGTGAAATTTTGTCTTTTTGACTTGGCGGGGTGAAATTTTGTCTTTGTGACTTGGCGGGGCGGAACGCTGCTGCGTTCCTAAATATATATTTTTTTCCAGGTAAAACAAATATATGTTAACCTTAAAGTTTTAACTTATAGTTTACATAAAATACAATAAATATAAGAAATAAACTTTACTTTTTATTTAATATAAAATTAATTTTTTTGAGGTAAAAATCTTAGTGATACACATTTTACGTACAGCAACCTAGATAGTTGTCCTTGTTGTAATTGCATCTTTTCTGAATAATGCAACCTCTTTTTGTTCTGATTTGCTTCTTCTTACAATAGCAATAGCAGTATTCATTTTTAAGTAATTATTGATTTGTACTTCATTAAGAGCTTCTTTAATTGGTAAATATTTGGGTATGAATGGTAGAGCAAGCTATTTAATCAACGTAATCGATTTTAAAAAATGTGGAGCAACTTTTTTTACAACAAGCCCACCCCTGAACATTGTTTGTCAATGGTTTGTGAAACCTATATAATTTGTACCCGTTAATTACTTTTAAATATTTTAGTTTTTCACTTTTTTTGATTGATTGCGTTTTGATTCCATGATAAATGCCTAGACAAGACTGGTATAAATTACGTTTGTTTATGTACTAGAAATTAAAAATATATTATGTTGTTTTATTATTTCGATTCTGGACAACCCATTTGACCATTTTGGATTATCTTGTACCCGGAAGCAAATCAGATATAGGATTAAAAATGTGTGGACGCAACTGTTATATCTCACTAATCGGATTTGCATAACCGGACGCAACTAGTATGCAGCCGTATATTGTATACCTGGTACCTGTCACCCCGAAATCCTGGAGAATTCTCTAAACTTCACCTATCGCCATCATCAACATCACCCCGCCTGCCACCACCTCACACCTGTATATATCCACCCACCCCTTTATTCTCTTTGTCTGTAAAAAAATATAAACAGTGTAAAATAATCAGCATTATTTTTCATAACTGCTTAAAGCTAAACAATAATTTTCTTATGTTGCTATGACTACATTATACTTTAATAGTACATTACGCGTCTAGTGCGGAAAGTAGCATTTTGCATGCGAGTGTGGAGTTTGCACCCGAGCGACATTTTCACGCTCGATTTTTTTTACATTTTCATGTCTTTACTTTGGCACATAAATTTGAAAAGCGTTACCAAAAAACAAGACTAAAAAACGACAGCAAAAAGCGTTACATGAAAATGTCTCACTGTCTTGCAGACTCGTATGCAAGAAGTTTTTAAGACCCTATTTCAAACCGTCATTGCGTAACTTTCACCCACTCGTTTTTAAAGTCATAGTATAGGTATGAAATTTAAAGTAGAAGAATGTACTTTTCAGATCCCGCAAACCCAATATCTCTATCTACTACAGAAGCTGAGCTATAAGCTATACTATAATAAGTGTTCAAAAAAGTGCGGGTTTTTTTGCCCACCCTGTAGTGATAGGATTTGATAGGAGAGTGTTAATATAACGAAAATATAGGGTGTCCTTAGGGTATCAAGGGAGAGAGATGAGACGATAGAATTTAATAGATTTAATCAAGAAGAATACTGAAAGAATGAATTGTTTCATACTATAATAACTTTCTCCTTCTCTAAACCTTTATTTAAATTAATATTTCTTATCAATTTCTGTATTTTTTAGGGTTTCGTTGGTAAAACCAAAAAATACTATACATACTATACTACACAAACTATACATACACAGAATTATTATACTAATAACCCTAATGTTTTAATTTTAATATTTATTTATTGTACTTGAAAAAGCTATTGCTTTGGGAAAACTTAACAGAACAAATCAGTATTCCAGGGGGGGGGGGGGGGGGGGGGGGTATACGCCCCTGTTTGACCCCCCCCCCCCCCCCATATGGGCGCCCATTATCTCTTGATCTTTCCTTAATCCTTGTATAGCCCTAGTCTACCCCAGTTTGAACTGTTAGTATAAGAGATAAAAGCTTGTAAAATATGTAGCTAGTAGAGACTTAAGTCTTACTATGTTAACACTTAACACTGAAAAGATAATACAAAATGTCGGAACGCGTTGGTAAATTATTAATATAAAATTGTGGTGAAAATATAGTTTTGTTACTTTCTAAACCTCTGAACTCTAATTAATCACCTCTGATCAATTAATTTTTACCGTCTATTGTCATTAAATGTTACTTATTTGATACTTTAATTCATGTAAAAAATATAAATTATTGTGGTAGATGAACAATTGTAAAATCAGGGGGGGGGGGGGGTGAGTACATTTGTCAATAATAGGTTATTAAAGTATAAAATCATTAAAGAATTCGAAATATGAAGCGAGGAAGCTATGTGCCACACTAACTGTTCGTAATATCGGCTAATTCTACGTTTATAAGAAAGTATTAATGTGTGAAGAAAAACTCCTAAAAAGCCATTATGACTATTATACAACAGGACATAGAAAAATAGGAAATCAAGTTCCCACCGGATACAAATTTACCTTAGTAGTCATAAAGTGGTACAAAAAAATCTCAGTCAAAACAATCGAAAATGTTTATGTAATAAGAAGTAACTTATCGGAATTTCAAGATTTTATTCTAAATAGTTTTGGATTTACATCAATCATTAAAATTTAAAGAAACTTGGTCATCATCTTCATCAAATGGCGATCTAAAAATTATTTCTTGGTAGAGGCCTACACTTGACCTACATCGTGAAAGCAAGCTCTGTAGCTAAATCGGTTATTCTAGGTTTATGGGTTTCCGTGATTTAGTGGTTGGGATTCGACCTAATAAATAAAAATACTTACATAAATGAATACCATCTTGAAAATCAGTTAGTAGTTGAGAGATGAAACTATATTAGTTTTTTTTTACAAAGGAGATCATAAATATGTGTGCCAAATTTGGTTAAGTTGCTTTAATGAACGGAAGAGCCTAGAAATAACCATAACCAAGACACAGACAGACTTTGATTTTATATACGATTATAGATTAATAAAGGTAAGAAAAGGAAGATTTGAGAGTACATGGGAAGAATGAGGTAAAAAGAAGAAGAGAAGTTAAAGTTGTTACAGCTCTAGTATAGAGTGAGGTTATTTTCACGGCTCTGTTATACTGAAAGGTCAGGGTAAAGGACCTCGGTAGAAAGGCAGTGTGAAGTTTAGTAAGGCGAGAAGCGGATCGGGCTACGGAAGTAGGACACTGACCCGAATGCCACCGGTTCCGACTCGAGAGAGAAATCTACAACTCCTATCCTCGATTCTCCGTCACGTTTTATTATTCGGCTCTGAGAAACAACCCACCGACAACAGGCTCCACCATCGCCATACCGTTCTTTGTGTCCCTTTCTTTTCAGGTCTATCTATTTCGACTTCGACGCTTGCCATCGCCACGTACGGTGCAAAGCACATATTAAACTTACTTAACCTATGTAAAGGTCCTACATAATTTTCGACCGCAATTACATCGGGCGAGACGCTCCCGTTGCTATTTTACGAAGCAATTAATTATTGTCCTAGTATTGTTTGTGTTAAGTTAAATTGTCTCTAGTAGTTGTGAAATTTAAAAGCTCTAAAAGAAATGAAATACTCGTGTATAATGTTAATTTTATTTTAGCAATAATGATATATATATATATATATATATATATATATATATATATATATATATATATATATATATATATATATATATATATATATATATATATATATATACATATATATATATATATATATATATATCGAATTTTGAGTTGTTACCGCAAGTTTGTACGTTATCAAATGAGGTTATATCCCTACCGTCGATACTTGCTTGATCTGGAGATCAAGCAAGTATCGACGGTAGGGATATCCTCATTTGATATATATATATATATACATATATATATATATATATATATATATATATATATATATATATATATATATATATATATATCTTTACTATTATAGAGGTAAGATTGTTTGTTTGTATATTGACAATAATCTGCGTAACTGCTGAACGGTTTGCGATGAAACATATTCATTTTCTTTCCATGAAACCAATGTATTTTCATGGTTCTTCAGGACAGTTGAGAAATGGTAACAACCACGTGCCCTTGGATTTACCCTAAAAAGCCTTGTGACAACTTTGACATATTAAATAATAGGTCCCTATTTTGCAGGATCGTATAGCAAAGGGTCAATTTCTTATCAAACAAAAATAAAAAATATTTTCCTCCTAAATTTCCCGAGGTAAGGTCTATTAATGTTGGAATATCACTGGAACTTGTGTTGCTCAAGGAGGGGATAAGGTTCCAACCAGCTAAGCGTAGAAACAGAAAAAGGGGCGATTCTCCAGCAAAACATGTCCTATGAGTTAGATCAGGGGTTCCCAATGGGGTCCAGGTGGATCCCTTGGGGGTCTATGGAAATTTAAAAGGGGTCTATAGTATTCCTAGGGTCGATTGGGGTTCGTTGATAAATAGCTGAAATTAAATCATTTCTTAAGCCGTCAACTTCTCTAAATATTGCGGGTTGATTAGAAGACTCTTACAATATTTCTTTGTTAATTGCAAAAGCCGATCCGCATACCACTAGTAAAAAAATAATATCGCCCACCAGCAATAAAAGAGGTATACAAACTGTTATGAAAATGAACCCTGAACCAGTTTTAAAAAGTATTCCACACTGTAATTACTCCATGCAACGTCGTATGGATAAAACGTCAGAAGTTACTAAAAAATCCTTAAATTGTGAATTCCAAAACAGTAAATTTTCTGTGTAGTTGGATTCATCCACTTTTTGTAGAAACAGTATTTTGATGTTAAATATGCAATATTATAGCTCTAGATTAAGAGAAATTACAGAAGAATTTCTTTCAGCGAACATGTATTTGTTTTGCAAATTTACACTGAACACTTAAAACAAATAAAAGAAGATAATGTATATTAGCTATAGTGACTATATGATGATAGGTAATTTCTGGCCAAATATTAAAAAAAAATCAATACATCAACATCAATCACAATGACTACATTAATAAAAATCGAATTATTGTCAAATTACAATATCGATATATCTGAAATCAAGTTATATCTGTTAACTGAAACCTTATATAACATACTTTTTCTATTTTTTGTCCTAGTTCTTAGCACAGATTGTTATCCTTAAGATTTTTAAGTGCAATTGTTAGTATTCTGCTAATGTTGTATGCTGTATATTAATGGAAAAATGCAAAGGGGTCGACGAAGAAAATCATTTTTTTAAAAAAAGGTGTCGATCAAGGAAAAAGGTTGGGAACCCCTGGGTTAGTATGTCGACCTTAGTTTTCGAGAAATCGATTTTTTAGATTTTTCCGTTTATTCAATTTATTTTGCATACATAACGAAATAACTAGTCAACCATAAAAGATAAGATATGCGATTTGCAGCATCCAAAAAAGGAGTAAATTTACTTTACAATGCACTAGTTTTTTACCAAATTGGGTTTGCGATTGATGTGATTTGCTAGTGATACAAGCTACTAAAAATGAATTTTTCATTTAAAAAAAAAAACAGTCAACCACTATGACTTAATGAGCGAATTTTCAAAGAAATCTGCGTATAACTGGCATATGATAATATAGGAAAATTTTGGTATAGAATTTGGATAGTTGAAAAAAAAAAAATTGGTACACAGAGGTAAGGGGTACAAAAGTCAAAATAGTATTTACCCTTTAATACTCTTCAAGATGCATGTCGTTGGAAAGCTCTTTGAGAGTAAAGTTATTGTTTGTAAGTACACTTTTGTCATATTTTCATATAAGAGGGGGGTAAAATGGAAAAACACGTTTTGTATGCTATTTTTGACCATAAATTGTCAAAATTGACCCCTAAATGAATCCAAAAATGTTGGCCAACGAACTCATCCTTTCTTTTGATATTATTGACATTTTAATGTTGGTTTGGATTTTTTAAGTGCATCCTATGGGGAGATATCGTCTGGTGTGACACATATATACATACATAAAAAAAAGTGTTAAATTTCAGGAATCGATTAAGAATGGTCTAAAACGGATTTCCATGGAGAAAATTTTCAAATATTTGCATTATAAAAATTGCAATAGAAAGAAAATTTGAAGCCATTGCAATAGCTTAATTGGATTGGAGCCATTGCAATAGCTTAATTTTCTTCGAAAATTCGCTAAAAGTGATGATCAACCTTTGAGCTCCAATAACTATTGAATGTATATCGTAATTAAATAACTTTTTTTTACATCAAAAGTTGGTGCATTTAATAAACTTTCTAATGACACAATGGTTCCACAGTTTGATTTAAGTTAGGCTACACGGAGAGATAAATTATTTCAAAACAAATAAACCATTTTATCGAGTATTAAATACAAAATTTACGTACATCTTGACCTCCTATAATTTACTCAAATTAGCTTCCGCTGTGGTAGCCTCCGTGCGCTTTGACTTATTTCAAACAAATAATTTTAAATATTAGTTTTATCAGATAAACAAATTTGTTATAAACTATTGTTTCCTAATATCATAACATATTAGGAATTATTCTCAATAGATATCTGAGCAATTCGAATCAATAAATATCTTAATAATACTTAATATGTAAATAATTTATTATAATCGAGTAGTGTCCCGACAACGCACCTCGAAATTATTAGTTATAGCTAATATAAGGCAACCACAGTTATTCCAATAAAAATAAATGTTTGTTTTGTTTTGTTGGTATATAACAACTTATGTAAATTAATTTTGTTTAGTTTTACTTCTTTTTTCAAAATATAAAATTATGCCCACGGCCACGGGCCTAAGGGCTCGTATAATATAACATATTATTAACAAAGTGTAAATAAAATTGTTTATAGAAGAACAAACATAACCTTACAATTAAATTAAAATAAAACATTCTTATTCTAATAATAATATAAAAGTACAATAATTTGGTTCAAATCACAATATAACCATGCTTCTTCGTATACTTTTCCCATCCTTCACCATTTACTTCTTTCCATAGCGACCCGTTTCCATGTCACTTCACCAGACCATACCCTCTTTTCCTGGTCCCATCTCATTCTTGATCTTCCTCTGTTAATTTTATTTTCCATTGAAACCCAATCTAATATTTTTCTGGTCCATCTTCGGTCTTCAGTTCTAACCACATGACCTGCCCATTTCCACTTCCTGAAGATGATATCTCTTCCTATATCTTCATTTTTGTCTACCATCTATTTATTTGTCTTCCGTTCCTACTAATCCGTTGCATACTTCTTTCCATTCTTCTGACGCAAACCCTCATTTTCTCAATGTTCTTTTTTGTTAAGCTTCCATGTCTCACATCTGTGTAAAAAAGGTTTTATAACAGCACTTCATACTTATTGCAATGTTATAATATGTAAATAAGTTCTTATATATGCCTGCCATTCTAGACCAATCCGTCTTTTTATTTCCTTATTAATATTTTCCTCTTTTTCTGTAAGTTGGCCTAAATAAATAGTCTTTTACGTTCTCAAAAATGTTTCCTTTATTTTATATTTGTGTCCTACTTACAGTTAACAGTCATCAGTTTTGTTTTTATCAATATTTATTTTTAGGCCTACCTTCCTGGCACTACATGACAGCTCATTTAGTATGTTCCTCACCTTTGTTTTTGATTTTTTAACTAGCTCTATTTCGTCTGAAAATTTAATTACATTTAATTGTTCACCGTTAAAATTAATCCCGTAACAATGCCATTCTACTTTTTTTTTAAAAAACTTCTTCTAACACTGCCCTAAAAAGTTTGCCTGACGGTACTTCTCCCTGACGTAACCCTTTTCTAAAAAATATTAAACTCACCTGGTTTTCCACTCTTATATAAATCTCTGCATGTTTATAGATGTAGCTTAACTGATCAACGTAAATATCATCAATTCCAAATGCTTTATCAAAATACGACGGGTTGTCACTGTCAAAGGCTTTTTCGAAATCATCAATAATAATGCAAGGGAAGAGTTGTATTCTTCAGCCTTTGTCAATAATTTTTGGATCACAAATATTGCATCAAAGGTAGAATAATTCTTTTTAGAGCCTACTTGGTCAAGTGGAGAATGAAAATAAAAAATTGCGAAAATAAATAAATAATTGCTTCGTTCTTATTTATGATGCTCGTGCTCATAAATAACTTATTGAATCCTGAGAGCAAGTTTATGGGTCTGTAGTTTTTGGAACGAAGTTCCTTATGGCACGTTCTGGAGCCCGGGAGTGAATACGAGAAAACGACCAAAATCACCGTCACAAAATAACAGCCTCAAAATCAACGTCACAAAACCAAGCGTCGCGAAATCTACCGATGACGATAACTTGAATAAAAGATTACCGAGTTAGTTGAACTTTTGTACACATGTTTATTTTACCAATGCCCAGGCTGAGTTCGTTTAACAACGTTATCCGCCCAAGCGTTCACGCGCGACCCTCGCGTTAACGTAAGCTTCAAATTTAAAATTGTAATTTTAGGACTGGATAAAATTCTTACTTCATCTATTTAATGAGACAAACAACTTTTTAATTTTTTTTTTTTTTTTTGAGTAAAACGAACACCGACACTGCTGCGAAATGATAAAGATCGCTAAATTTATTAAAGTGGACCTGATCCTTTAAAACAGAGAAAACAACGTTTTTAAGATATCTTATGTTCTAACGTAACGATTTAAATAAAACTTCGGATACATCAGCTATAGTACAATTGAAACAGGCACGTAAAATTTCAACCTGATACAAGCAGAAGTTTTTGTGTGTTAGTGATTTATATTTTTTATTATAATATTTAATTGTAATCATATGAGTCTGAGGTGACAGTTCTATTTCGTCTCTACAACCATCTGCTTTAACTATAAATTCATCATTATTAACTTTTTTCTCAATATACAATACATTATTTATTGAAAGACGCGCGCTTCATAGATAAAATTATTTACTCCGCTAGTACAAATATTTAGTTAGTTACTTTTAATTTTGTCTCTTTTCTAACTTCGCTATGTATAAATAGTTAGTTTCGTATACTTATTTTGGAACTGTGATTTTATAATTTATATTTAATGAAAAGCGTAAGGAACTTCGTTCATACCAGGTGTCCCGCGACACCACACGTATTTTTATTTCAAGTTTGTCTCCTTTCTTAATTAACTGATTTAGTTTTGATTGAAGCCAGTTGTCTGAGATTGTTCTTTTCTTTAAACAAAGGTTAAATAATGAGCAAAGCTGTTCTCTTAGTCCTGCTCCTCCTGCTTTGAGCTCTTCGTTGCTTATGTAGTCCAGTCCTCCTTTTTTTACCCACTTTCAGTTACCTTAGCATAGTTTCTATTTCCTGCATCAACACTTCTTTTACATCCTCATCCCCGTAGTTTATCCTGTCTTATTTGTGGCTTACTTGAATATCTTCTACTTCATTCTTCATGTTAGCAGGTAAGCTATATAATTCCTTGTAATAATCCATGATGATGTCCAGGATTTCTTTCGAGTCTCTCTTAATATCTCTCATACTATCCTATATGGCTACTATATATGCATTTTTCCTGTTTTGTTGGGGCATGCATTTCTTCACACTTGAACCTTCATTTATAGCCTTCCCAAGTTCCTCACTGTTCCTTTTATTCGACCACTCATTTTACGAAATATTAATCTCCTTACGAATAGTTTTGGATACTTCTGCAAACTCTATCTTTCCCTGTTCTCTTAACATTATTTCTTCTATCCATAAGTTTTCTTATTTCCACCGGTATTTTTCTTTTCTCTTCACCATACTCATTTTCTAATATTCTGTTCGTCGATTGATTTATTACGTATACTATTCTCTTTTCAAGCTCATTTAAATTACCCTTGCCTTTTTCTTTATTTACAAACATTTTTTTTTTATAATTTCTTCATTTTACGCACAAAGTATGTTTACATGCAATACAATAAAACACGAAAGCAGATAAATAAAAAAAAGATATAATTAAAACTACGGATCGCGCTAACAATAAATAACGAAGGATGCAAATAACTAACAAAATGAACGCCTAAGGGTGTTCAAGTTGATAAGAGGGGAAATGGAAAAATGTTGAGCAAAGCTACAGAATAATGAGAAAAGTAAAAAACAAGGAAGGCACTTACGGTTTTCGGTTATCAGCTCGGGCACGTGACACAAGGCAAGTGACGTCTTTAGCGTAACATCTGAATCCAGGTTACGGTAGGAGTAAACAATCATACAAATCATACTCTGGAGTATTTGGGTTTATTATGGAATCAAAAAGCTCACTTTTGCAAAATTTCGACCCCTCCTTGGGTTATTCTCAAGCTGGAATTAAAAGTTATTTAAATGTTAGATTGTACAAAGTATACATTATTCTATAGACAAGATATTAACACATTTTTGTAAAGGTAATAATTAATCTAACCACTACTAAACCATTAAAATACACTCTACCTTAAATAGTCTGGATCGGTCACAAGATTGGACATTGATTATGATGAATTAATTAGTAAAATTCAAAAGTTTGTAATGATAAAAGTAGAGAATAAAAGGAAATGCTAGTGTATTTATGGCATGTTAAGCATACTCATAATACTAGACCATAAAAACCAAGTTTTTATTATAAATCCTTTATATATTTGCATTTTGGTTGTGTGAGGGTAAATATTGGTATAAATTCATTTTAATTTTAAATATTTAATAAAAAATTAATTAATTAGTAAAATTTAATCAATTAATTAATTTGTTAGAATGTTTTTGTATTGGCATATCGATAGAGTCGATATGCCAAGTTTCAGCTCAATTGGACGACTGGAAGAGGGTTAACTCGACCTCCAAAGATTTTATATACCTACCAATTAATTACATTTTTATTTTATTTTTATTACTTTTTTTAAATTTAATTAATCCATTCATTTTTAAAAAGATACCTAATTAATTAAATTTAAAAATTAAATTTATTTAATTAATTAATTTGTTAGAATGTTTTTGTATTGGCAGAGAGTCCATGAGCCAAGTTTCAGCTCGATTGGATGACTGAAAGAGGGTTAACTAGCCTTCCAAAGATTTTGAAGTCAGGCAGGCACCCATCCACAAAAGTTAAGTTAATATAAAGGATTTAATAAGTACAATCTCTCGATTATGAATATCTATCAACTTGCCATGACACACCCTTGGTTACTCTATGTTGGTCCATCGTTAAAAGTTTCGTCCATTATTTTAGTACAAGGGGGACATCCTGTCTCCAGAAAAACCATGTAATTTGGATATTTTCAGGCAAAAAATATAGCCCTTTAAAATAATTCATCGAAACTTTGTCAATTATGTCCATGTGCCTCAAAGATGTTCGGAGGCAAACAAAGCCACGATTGACTCAAATATTTTTATCTTTAAAATCCAATCGTTCGATTTGCTCTTAGATAAGATTTGGTGGATAACTCCTTGTGCTTTTAATCCTTTGTTAACGAAATATTTTGATGAAGTTAAACATTTCTCAGATGTACTGAAAGGTACTCCTAAATGCGCGTATTCTGATGCGTAATTAATTTGTCCATTAAGACAATAAAGAGGTTTTAATTTGCAAGGCCCTGGCTTTTTAAAGACTCCTACCTTACTACAGCTACATTTTCTTTTTAACCATTTAGAGAACAATAGTTTGACAGCTCGACTAATATTTGTTGATCTTCCTTTCTATTGTTGGATACTAGAAAAATATCATCCACAAATAATAAAGACAGCAGATCTGTTGAGCTGTTTAATGAAATTCCAGAAACTTAATAATGATAATACATGTCGTTAAGAAAAAGGTACAATAAAATTAGGCAAAGAGATTCCCCTTGCAACAAGCCTTTAGTGGTTCTGATAAACTGAACCTTCCTGCTTAATGAATAGTGTAGCCGAATCATATGTGTTTTAAGAGACGTATAAATCTACCCCTAACCCCGATACCGTAATAAAAGCTTTTGCCACAAAATTGGGTGATTTACTGAGACAAAGGATAAGAGAAAATGTATAAAAATAATACTGTTTTAAGAAAATCTATAAAATAACACTGGCTGTACTAATGTAGCTGCCCTTCATTACGTCAAATATGTATCCCTTCGCCCTGATTTGGTAGGAGTTGGTGAGATCCATGCCTACTCTTCTATAGGCACTCTGATCGCTGAGCATGGTAATCATTTTATCATGATATTCAGATTGCAATCTTCTTAGCACCATTATTCCTCAGGGTGCTCCTCTCCCTTAATGTCACTTCTCTCTTTCCAAATGAGCCTATCGACTTGGTTATAGCTATCATTCAGGAGCGCTGGAGAGAGATCAGAAAGTACACCAAGATTCCCCTAGGCCTTTATCTAGATGTTAGAATTCACGTGTAAGACCCGTTATTTTGCCTTCCCGAGACAAATTTTTTCCCGATTTATGGTTGCCAGATGGACAGCCCTCTATCCAACAACCTTACCAGCCGTGTAATGGAGAGGGCAATCAAGACATCTTTGGGCAGCTTGCACATTCAAGTTAGGCTCTATTAACTGTATGTCGACGATATGATCCTGTCGCTTACTCGGGGTATGGTTGACCGAGCTCTGGAAATATTTAACTCTTTCCACAACCGTATCAAGTTTACCACCAAGCTACCTGTTGATGATGCCATCCCTTTTCTTGATATGCTCATTGTAAAAAGCGTAGATGGTACTCTGTCCACAAAGTGGTACCAAACGCCTTCCAGTTCTGAAAGAGAACTACATTTTATTTATTTATTTATTTACATCATTTTTTACGAGCCCTCTACAGCTTTCGCCTCGAGAGAGGCGCTCTTAGTATAATCTATACATCTATGAAAATAATATATACAGTCAATAAAAACAATATATAGAACACAATAAGCAGCCTGTGAATCAGCTGTATTGACAACAATATTAAATATAAATTAGTAAGTAGAGCTATGTCATAATTATAAATGAACAATAAAAAAGAAAAAGAATAAATAATCGGCAAGATTACATAATTGCCTGAAGAAACCTTGCTACAAAATTGAATGTGGCTAGCAATTTTTTAATAGGGTTTTAGATCTTACCAGTATAGAATACGTCAGAGAGGCCACGGATGTTATCAGGAGAATGCTGCAGAAGAATGGCTACCATACTGACATTTTCTCATAAGGTAGGATGCATCTTCACGCAGACCAAAGATAGCATCACCAACAGTAAGAGGTCCAACGTCATTTACCTGATCGAATGCGACGATTGCAGTAAGGTATATATTAATATGAATCATCGAAATACTAAAACACGCAAAGTTTTGTAAGGGGAGAGGTTTACTTTCTGAGACAAAAGGATCTTCGCCGAAACGCCTGTGCACAGCTCTAGTCGTGTCCCTGAAAATGGTGAAAAAAATCCAACGTCCAAGACTCTGATCACAATACACGGAACGTTTTTACATTGGGTGGGCCCGTTCCAAGTTATTTAGAGCGGCTGATAACATTAACCGTGATTACATGATTACATTAAGCGGCGTCCACTGCATATAAATATATATACAAGGTGGGCAAAAAAACCCGCACATTTTTTAACACTTATAGCCCAGCTTCTGTAATAGATAGAGATGTGGGGTTTGCGGGGTATGCGAAAACTGCATTCTTCTACTTTAAATTTCATATCTATAACTTAACAAACTATTGGGTGAAAGCCATGCAATGACGCGACGGTTTGAATTGGGGTGTTAAAAAAAGGTCGTTGTCCGAGTAGTAATCGTTGTCAGGTATTATAATTTTGATAGAAACAATGGCCATATGGTGGAGTGGGGGTTCTTTGTAGGTAAGTGACACAGAGGAGTCCCTCTGTGCTATAACAAACATTGAAGATATGTTAAGCACAATATTGCCTGAAATTGAAGATAAAATATCAAATTACACGTTTATGCAAGATGGTGCCCCGTCCCATCGCTCCTTGCAAACAATTCAATCCTTGCAAGAGAATTGCCCAGACATTATTTAGCCAGACGAGTGGCCGCCGAACAGTCCAGAACTAAATCCAATTGATTACTCTGTCTGGGTTTGGTAAGAGCAAAGAGTGTAGCCGGGAGGCAGAATAAAGGACGTTACGTTGGATTCTTCGTGCCTGGGATGATTTGAGTCAATCTACTATTGCTGGGCAATATCCCACTGGAGAAGGAGCTGTCGTAAATGAACATGGAGGACACATTGAACCATACCACAAGTAAATCTGTAAAATATGCATTAGTTTTTTTTTTTGTAATTTTTGATAAATATTAATGTTTTTTTATTAAAACTACCCGGACAACGACTTTTTTTAAGACCCCGATTAAAACCATTATTGCTTGGCTTTCACCCAATGTTTGTTATGTTATAGATATGCAATTTAAAGTAGAAGAATGTAGTTTTCAGACCTCGCAAACCCCATATCTCTATCTATTACAGAAGCTGAGCTGTAAGGGTTCAAAAAAGTACGTTTTTCTTGCCCACCCTGTATATTGTATATATATATATATATATATATATATATATATATATATATATATATATATATATATATATATATATATATGTGTGTGTGTGTGTGTGTGTGTGTGTGTGTGTGTGTTTTGGGTAGACACAAAAAAAATTAAAAGAATGAAATGTATTAAATGGCAAGGCAAGGAGTGTAGAGCTGAAAAAAGATAATAGTTGTACAGACTAGACCAAGAACTGGATACTAAACACTTAACATACTATATTTCAAGAAAGAGGATTTTACAAAGTGGTTACAAGAAGAAGTGGATTAAACATACCACTCATTGAGGGCCGAACTAACCATTTAAATGAAATAGTACTAAATATTTAAAATGGTTATTGCAAAGGTGAATCAAGAATGGGAAAATTCAGTATATTGGGGAAAACAAGTGGCGCTGAAAAATACATTAAAATAAAAATAAATATATAAAATAAAACCGCCTCGATGTGCCTTCACCTTTCGTGGTGGAAAGGGTTCCTACTAAGAGAGGCACAAGTAGCATGATTTAGGTACAAAATGTAGTTGCTTAGTGTGGAGTAATACTTCCATGATATGAAACTTGCGCAATAGTCACCCAACATTGTGCAATACTATCACAATATGACGTAATAATTGTAATGTTTATATTTTTATATAACAATGTAAAAATATACAACAAATCGTTAATATCTTCTAAACAGTTTATTTTATCACCATCTGATTTCATCATGTCTGATAATATGACGTGATCAAATATGCAAAAATCCAAGATGGCGGTGATCGGAAAAAGGGGTGATACGCGTGCAGTCATCGGAGGGATTCCTTAAAGGTAAAAGGGAGTTAGTTAAGGAGTAGGGTATTAGTCTAATAGAGGTCTGTGTAAATGGACAGGAGATGGTTTAGCAAGGGGAGAAGAGTCACGTGGTATTATCATAGGGGGTCCTTGTAAGTAGACGGGAGATGTTTAGAGGTGATTAATGGGAGGTGGAGGTAGCTGGACGTTACCCATAAGCAATATTGGTCTCATAAGACGCAATAAGTATAAAATATGTTCATATTATTATATACGTGTGAAAATATACTAAAACTGTATACAGTAATACCCCGGACTTATGTAATAGGTGGGACTCTAACAACCTCTAACCACCTCTATACAGTAATACCCCGGACTTATGTAATAGGTGGGACCGCGAAGTATAACGTAAGTCGAGGAATGTATTTAGATAAATTCTTAACTAGGTACTTAAAAGTTACTTCAGTACGAATACGAAAGGAAAACAATAATGTTTTGATTTCGATTTAATATAAGCACCCCCCCCCCCCCCCCCTTATACTAAGGGAGACGTAGGGCTGCAACAAACTTCCTCCACCCCACACGATTCTTGGCCATGTGTTTAATTTCTCCCCAGCTCTTGCCTTCTTCCCAAATCTCTTTTTCGACTGACCTCTTCCATGGTATCTTTGGTCTGCCTTGTCTCCTGTTTCCTTGCGGGTTCCATTCTAATGTTGGCAGCTTACGTTTTCAGGTCTTCTCAAGGTATGTCCTAACCACCCATATTTTCTTTTCCTAATGATATCGTTGATGGGACCTTGGCTTGCTCTCTTCCATAATTCTTTGCTTGAGATTTTTTCTGAAGACGTATGACGAGAATTCTTCGTAAACATTTGTTTATAAATAGCTTTTGTAACGTTCCACGTCTGGCAAGCATATAAAAGTACCGACTTGACATTTGTTTCGAAGATGCTTAGTTTAGTGTTTATTTTTAGTTGGTTGGATCGCCACACTGGCGCATGTTGCGCGGGTTCTCCTTTTGCCTTTTTGATTCTTTCAGTGACGTCTTCGTCAGCTCCACTATTTTTTGAAACTATGCTTCCGAGATATTTGAAACAGTCTACTTCTTTACTATTTACTACTAGTTTTTGGTGATTCCTGGTGTTGAGTCTCATTTCTTTGGTTTTTTTCAGAATTTTTTTAAGAACTACTTTTTTCCGCTCCTCATTTAGTTATTTGAGTTTTTCTTTCATATCATCCACTATTTGGGACAAGAGACACAAGTCATCTTGAATCGAACACCTTTTCAAAGTCCACGAAGGACAGGTGCAATGGCGTTTGGTATTCAGAGCTCTGTTATAACACTATTCTTAGTGTGTTAACCATATCTAAACAAGAGCGTCCTTTTCTAAATCCTGCCTTTTCTTTTCGTAGTTTGGAGTCTACTGTGTCCTTGATTCTATTTAGAATTATTCTTGTAAGAATGTTACTAGGTACAGAAAGCAGAGTAATTCCTCTCCAGTTATTACATATTGCTGTATCTCCCTTCTTGGGTATTTTTACTAATAAGCCTTTCTTCCAGTCTTCAGGTACCTCTTCCTTCTCCCATATATCACTCAATAATTTGATTAGTACGTCTGCTGTTATGCCTGGATTTGTTTTCAGCATTTCTGGAGTTATATTATCCACACCAGGAGACTTTTCATATTTAATTTCTTTTAATGCTTCTATTATTTCTGTTTTTTTGGTGTTTCTGTATTTATTTTGGGGTCTTGTTGATATACTTGGTTTTTAACTGCATCATTTCTGTCCTCATCTTCTTCCATTTCTGTTTCTTTATTCAGCAATTCTTTAAAGAGTTCCTTCCACCTTTCTAATTGCTTATCTTCAGATGTTACTTTTCTGTTTTTTCCTTTGATCGACTTGTTTCATGTGAATTTCTGTTGGCTAGTATTTTGTAACCTTGTACATTTCTCTACTATTGCCCTGTTCAGCAGCTTCTTGCGCTTCCTTTGCTAAATTGTCCGTCCAAGCTCGTCTATCTCTTCTATGACTTCTTTTAACTTCTTTGTGCTTTGCATTATATTCTTCTACAGCTGATCTTTGCTCTAAGTCTATGATTGTTTGATTTTTCTTCACCTTCAGCTTTTTCCTCTCCTCAATTTTTCTTGAGATCTTGATTCTTTTATTTGTAATTCATGGTTTTTTCTTGCTTTCTCTGCATGCTATAATTTCTTCACTTGCACCAGTAAGTGCTTTCTTTATCTCGTCCCATGTATCTTCTATATTATATGTTTGCGCCTGTAGGGCTTCAAATCTATTTTTAGCACAATGCTAAACTCATCTGCAGTTTCTGTGTTTCTATGTTTGTCTGAATCAAATAATTTTTGTCTCTTTTTGTGTTAGGCCCGTTGGGATGCTACTTTTAACCTAATGTCAGCTATTACAAGGTGGTGGTCACTTTCATAGTTTGCTCCTCTTCTGACCCGTACATCCAACAGAGATTTTTTTCCATTTTTTGCTAATTGCCATGTGGTCAATTTAGTTTTCTACCAATATGGTTATAAACAATTTGGATATAAACATGTACAAACACTAACGGTTATAACCAAATCAATTTTAAGTTGTAATATATTACTCACTAATTATAAACTTTTTTGTAAAAATAGTTACAGAGTCACCTTGACAGGCTGAGCGCGCACCTTCAGAACAATTGTTTGTATATAATCGCGTAAAAGGGAGGTTTCAATATTAACAAAATCGATCCCTTGATCACTTAGAGCAGAAATGTCGGGTGTTACGAAACTCCGAATTTATGTAAATTGGGATAACGTAAGTCGGGGTAAAACTGTATATACTTAAAATCGTAATTACATCCATCACGGTTTATTTTAGAGCAAAATGGACAATTTTTGACCCCTATTCATGACGTTCTCTCTGATGACATCTTATATGATAATCTGACGTCATCACAACTTCAAAAATCAACGCGATCAGAAAATGCCATTAAAAAGGGGTAAAAAGGGGTAAGGGGGAAAAAATCACCCTACCATAAACATATTATGATAACCTCACAATTATTCACCATATATCAAAAATATACACTCCAATTTGAAATGTTGAAGTTGGATGGCCTGGAGGTGAAGTGGGTGGTTGCCCCAAGTGCGCGATTGCATAAAAACTAACTTCCTTTTACATGGTAGGGATCCCCCAATATTCAATAATTTATCTCAAACCGTTCAAAAGTTAAGGGGGGGGGGGACTTTTGGACCACCCTGTATATAGAGAAAATGATTACTTTTACCTCCAGCAGGGAGTAAATGTGAACTTTCCTCCCTATTTTACAGGGTGGGAAGTTACTCATTGCACCCGGTCGGGTTAAACAGGGAGTAATGAAAAATAAGGGAATCATGAACTTTCATAATTCCCTCCAGTGTTGCCCTAGATAAAGAAAGCACAAGTAAATAAGATTGGTGCTAATACACATATAGTTTACTAACTTTTTTTTAATGTCTAAATCTGTAATGTCATCTTCACACATGTCATGTAACCTCCACAACGGTTGCCATCAGTAAAACAAACTAACAAGTTAAAAGTGAAATCATAATTTTTAAATGTAGATAAACTAATCAATACACGACTAAGCTTCCAGCTGATTCTCCCATTTAATTTTTGCATTGAAATTCAAATAATTACTATCTATAATTTAATTTTAACGTGATTAAACTTATTTAGAGAATTGTTAATATTATATCCACAGTAGAACCTCGAAAAGAAGTGTCTTAAGGGGATTAGAGAAACAGTCTTGTTATCGAGGTGCTCTTTTTGTTGTTGTTCGTGTTATCAAGGTTATTTTGGCTTTCAGTCGTGTTATAGAGGTTAATGAAATCTTGGGAGCGGGGTGGGGCGGGGTTTTCGAGTCTAGACATGTTCTAGGACGACCCATTCCTATATAGAGACGCGTTATAGAGGTTGACTTCTCAAAACGACTTGTTATAGAGGTTCTGAGTTATGTTGTGAATTGGAAAAAATCCGTCTTATTGAGGTTGTTTGGATAATAATAGTCGCGTAATAGAGGTTACTTTAACATTATGTGTTATGGCAATCTCAAAGGGATTTGAAAATTGCACTTGTAATTGAGGTTTTCGTGTTATTGAGGGTCGTGCAAGCGAGATTCTACTGTATTTTTTTTTTTTTTTTTTTTTTTTTTTTTTTTTTTTTTTTAAATAAATATAAAAATATGTATTTTTTTGTTGAATAAAATCATTTAAAATTAAAATCTTTCCATATTTTTTCTCCCTTCTGGTAAAAAATCTTGTACGTACCTCGGGAGTAAAAATCACTTACACCCTCGCGATAATTAACTCCCGCGGCTCCTCCTCGGGAGTGAACGTTATGGTTCCCTCAGCTTCGGGTCAGGAACCAACTTCATCTTTCAGGGTGCAATCACTTACTTTACTCCCTTGGTGCGTAAATAACTATTTCTTTATTTTCATGTATATATAAGCCATTCTAAATATTCGCCTAAGCCAAGAAGGACCCCCCCCCCCCTTTAACATGGGCCTGCTAGCCCAATTTTATTTTCCAAAAGCAAAGTAAAAATAAACGTTTTTAAAAGCCGATCAGAACAGAATACGTTCTGCGTCGCAGCAATAGCACTCGGTGAGTTTGAGCAGACAGACAGGTTGTTGTCTTACTCCTCTAGGGCGTACATTACGGAGTGGACAAGTCCCAAAGCCCGCCGTAAAGACGTTAGTCAAACCAGGCAGACTCCGTGTTCATCCGGTGTCGTTTGAAACTAGTCCACAGCCTACACTGTGTTCTAGTTTCGAATCGACAGTGTACATAGTGTGCCGTCCTGCGTGTGACCCATCTTAGGAGAGGGGTCAAATTAATACCCGAGATCCATACGACGCGACGGTGCTGTGTCTTTCCCGAAATTAGCGAGAGACTTGTCTGCTCTTTCCAGGTGCGACACCCACGGTGTGTGTGTGCGGACTAGTTCCTCCACTAGAGTCAAAAGAGCTCTCTCTAGTCCTCGTCGGCAGGAGTCTGCAGACTCGCCGTGTTTCTACTGATCTTCGATCAAAACGACGTTGGTGATTCGGGAAAGCACATATCCTCTTTTCATACCTAAGAATAGTTTGCAACAAAGCAATGAGAGGGGAGGGGGGGGGGGGGCATTCTCTTGACTCTGTGTAGAACCTGGGCCAGTGGCCATTTTAAGTTTTCTTACTCATACGAGTAGAGAAATAATATAAATAGAAAGTGGCCACAATAACCTGCCTCACCCTGTTATCTCTGATAGAGAAAAAATGTAAATGGTCACACACCTCGAATTTTTGCGTCGTTTTTAGGGTTTCGTTGGTAAAACAAAAAAAGAGACCCTTTTAGTTCCGTTCCTGTGTCTGTCTGACTGTCTGTCACTCTGTACGGTTCTTATAACTTTAAATAGATAAAAACATTAAACGTTGCAGTATTAAAGATAGTTTTGACGCGCACACAGGAAAAATATAGCGAACTTAAAATTATCAGCTGTTCAAATTCAAAATGGTGGATAATTCATGTCACGCAAAATAATATTTTTTTTTTTAAATTAGAGTGGGATATGAAATGAAAGGTATTGAAGAGTAGTTTCCAAAAATATATCCTATAGTGGATAGTGTTTAATTTTTCATGCGATTTTGTCAAAAAAAAATCAATATTATGAATGTCCCCCCCCCCCCTCCCCTAAAACTATATTTCTGCTGATACTAAAATTATAAAAAATATGCAAAATGTGCGGTCTGCTGGGCCATAGAAAAAATAAGAATGACAATTGGATTTGATTAACTGAGTGGGGTATTAAATGAAAGGTATTAGAGAGTAGATTACAAAAATATAAAACACTTTTTTAAATCGCATGATTTTCCACGCCATTTTCTCAAAAAGCATCAAAATTGTCCGTCCCCCCCCCCCCTTATTCTAACTAATTTTATGTTCACAATACCAACGAAACCCTTTTTAAGTGAGACTTTACACACAGCCATTTTATTTAATATGGTATCAAAAAATAAATCTACCTAATTTTTTTTTGAGTGTGTTAAATGCTTTCTACTAATCTAAATAAGTAAAGGGGCCTTGGTAGTTACCATTTTCTAGTTAGTTCCTTTTTTAATTACATATTATGATTTGTTTTGTTAAGTTATTTGAACTTTAAGTTTAAAAAATAATATTAACTATTTATTTTTTTATAAAGTTGATGGATAAATCAGGTGTAGGTAATAATAAAACTTTTTTAATTAAATATCATAAGACGTTTCGACCCTACTAGGTCATCTTCACCACAGTGGAATTAATTTAATTTTTATAAAATTAATTTTTGTTAATGATGTTAATAAACTGGCAATTAGGTAGATGATTTTAATAATTAATTAGTATTTAAAATATTTTAAATTTCAAGACTCTCTCTCATGGAGATAGAATTACTTAACATGTGCTTAACTCATGAATACACCTGACTATCAATAAATTGTGACTGAAGATGACCCTAGTAGGGTCGAAACGTCTTATGATACTTAATTAAAAAAGTTTTTTATTGGTAAGTAGGGTCTAAAGGAAAAAGTTAGAATCTCACTTTTGCGATATTTCGACCCCTCTTTGGGTCATCTTCAGGCTGAGTAGAAGATTACTATTTCATCCTTTAGTTTTTATAATGTTAAATTTCTTCTAACCTAGGGTGCTATTGTCAATTGTTTTTATATGTTTCCTTAAAATTCCATAAATATCCTATGATTGTCAGTACATTTATTTGTTACAAGTCAACACTCTATTATTAAAAAATACTAATTAAAAAATCCTTAATTTTTCACCAAATACCCATTTTAATAATTAATTAGTATTTAAAATATTTTAAATTTCAAGACTCTCTCTCATGGAGATAGAATTACTTAACATGTGCTTAACTCATGAATACAGCTGACTATCAATAAATTGTGACTGAAGATGACCCTAGTAGGGTCGAAACGCCTTATGATACTTAATTAAAAAAGTTTTATTATTACACCTGATTTATCCATCAACTTTATAAAAAAATAAATAGTTAAAATTAAAAAGAAAGGGTTTTAATCTCAACGTTTTAAAAAATAAGTAATAATATGTGAATAATAAGTGAATTGGGTTCTTAAATTTGTTAGATACAAATAATTGTTAGTTGTTATGTTTTGATGTATTATTTTAAATTGTGTATAGTTTTATAATATTTATATTAGATTTTAAATTAAGTTTAATTGTTGTAAAGGAACTCGCAAAACCCTTCTGTGTCCACGGCAAATAGCCGAATTGCATGATTTTTAAATTATTTTTAACTTAATTGTAAACTATATACATACAATGGGAGCTAGCGTAGCCGTGTGAGTTAAACCACGTCTGCTCGGCCATCACTGAATCTCGAGTGGAACGAGACGGGGTTCGATTCCTCGCCGTGACACTCTGATTTATATGGCTCAGTATTGATCACATCATACTCGCTTCGGCGGTACAAATGTACATATGTATGATGTGTGAAGTGGCTGGAACTCTCTACCGCGGGGCGTAAAAAGGGCCTGAATGATGGCCTAATTGCAAGGTTCGAAGAAGTGGTTCGTCCTACCCGTCCTAGTAGAAAGTACTAGACTACTACTACTACTATACATACAATAAATGGAAATAAATAAAATATATATGTACATATAAAGTTATAGACGCTACAGAGTCTTCACTTTTCCTGCGGGATGTGCAAGAGTAAGAAGTATGTTTTAATTAATTTACTATCATATATATAAGCTCTGGACTTATTCCCACACAATATTTTTTTTTTTCATTTCTACTCCGAGGCATGGGCGTCCATCAATTCGGGCAAAAGGGCGCTCCCCCCCTCCCCCCCCCCCCCTGTTGTGGATTTTCCTGTTGTGGAGTAAAAACATGAAAGATCATTTATGAGTATCGGTGTATCAATTTTAATTAAACTGGGCGCGAGGATTTGTCTACTGTTTAGAATTTACAATAATAAGAATGAAGGCCAAGGGTACTGATTTTCTAGAAAGTTTTAGATACTTTCCTCACAAAATAAACTTGCTGTTTGCAATTTCAGAGAAGTTTTAGTCATACTCATAAGATGCCACAAAAACCTTCAATTTTTGTCGAATAGTTAAAGTATAGTACAATAAGTTTTTCAAAAATGTTTAATTTAGTTATTAAAGAGAGCCAGCGTGCCCGTGTGGGTTAAACCACGTCTGCTCGGCCATCACTGAATCATGAGTGGAACGAGATGGGGTTCGATTCCTCGCCGTGACGCTCTGATTTATATGGCTCACTATTGATCACATTATACTCTCTTCAGCGGTACTATGTACAGAGGTATGATGTGTGAAGTGGCTGGAACTCTCTACCGCGGGGCGTAAAAAGGGCCTAAGTGATGGCCTAATTGCAAGGTTCGAACAAGTGGTTCGTCCTACCCGTTCTAGTAGGAAGTACTAGACTACTACTACTACTAGTTATTAAAAGTTGAACTATTGTACTCTAGAGTTTCTGTTCTAATTGCATCATTGTAATTAAAGATGTTTTCAAATAATTTTTAAGTTTTTTTGTCATTAACGTTTCTTTTATTAATTATACTTATTTATTTGTTTATTTAATTATTTTAAATACATAAATAATTTCCTTTCTCACAAAATTCAAAAATACTCGTTTTGTAATGGGTTAAAAGGATAGAGTATGTCTAATAGCGTTAAAAATCTAAGTTGAGACGTTTCTTTTTCCAAAAAAATATCAAAGACCCCACTGAAGAAAATCCAGCCCCCCTTATGCAAAAATTAAGACGGACGCCCATGCTCCAAGGCAGTTACCTATGTCGGTTTGTTGTTCGATTTTATTGTAAGAAGTTTTATCCTTTATTATATTTAATCTTAAAGTTCTAACAGAGTAATTTTTTGTGTTATAGTTTGAGGCAGAACTACTATCGTCCTACTATTCAATTTTATAAGAAGTTTACCTTTTATTGTAACAGATTTCAGTAAATTAATTGATAAATTTATTGATGTTTTAAATATTTGATTATCATATTAAATTGTATTAAATAAAATAAAGTTTTAAAAAAACAAAAAACTGAAAACTCGTTATCCTAGATAACTTATACATATATATATTTTAGGTTCCGTAGGCAAAACCAAGGACCCTTATATTTTCCTGTGTGTCTCTGTCTGTTCGTCCGTCCACTTATGTGAAGTGCAAAAAAATTGAAAAAAATCCTGAGATAAGAATTATTTTATTTTTTATTGACAAAATGTTTTTTTTTTTTTTTTTAAATTATGGTATTTTCGATGTATTTATATATGTTTTTAGTCCGGTTCAGTGGGAAGAAATACTTTATCAGAAGTTTGTTTATGTGTGTTGAGAATATCAGACCCATGGATAGTTCAAAGTAAGCTTTTTAGCATTTTAAAAAACACCATCAATAAGGTACTACTTAAACAAGACAGGGTTGCCTACGGACCCTCGCTGTGTGCTCACTAGTACGCACTTGACCTGTTTATTTAAGTCTGTCCCTGGCTGTAAAACAGGGGAGATTCAATTAAATTCTGGTTTAAAATAGTAATAATAAAATTATTCATTTTCAGGGTTCCGTTGGTAAAACCAAAAAAAGAAACCCTTGTAGTTTCGTTTCTGTGTCAGTCTGTCTGTCTGTCTGTCACTCTGCACGGTTCCTATACCTTAGAGATAAAAACATGAAACTTTCCAGTATTAAAGATCGTTTTGACGCGCACACAGGAAAAATACAGTGAACTCAAAATTATCAGCTGTTCAAATAAAATGGCGAATAATTCACGTCAAGCGGAAAAAATATTTAAATTTTGATTGGGGTATCAAATGAAAGGTATTGAAGAGTAGATTAAGAAAATATATAACACTTGTGGAAAGTGTTTAATTTTACATGCCATTTTATCAAAAAACATCAAAATTTTGAGCGCCCTCCCCCCTCTATACTAATTTCGTGTTGACAATACCAAGAAAACATCACTGGGAAGTACTCTCATCCAAGTACTTTTTAGGGTTTCGTAGGTTATTTTTGTTTCCCCATCCCGCCCATCGCGATACATGTATATATATATATATATATATATATATATATATATATATATATATATATATATATATATATATATATATATATATATATATATATATATATATATATATATATATATATATATTTTTTTTTTTTTTTTTTTTTTTTTTATAAGTGTTAAGCTGTAATAAGAACAGTTATTTAGGTAACTAGGCAACGAAATGGAATTTTACTGACGTGTGATTAAGTTAGCCTCCGAGCCGGAGGCGAGGACAGGCTATGAAAATCAAGGGCCGAGGCGTAGCCGAGGCAGGTAACTCGCCTAATTGACTACCGAGGCGAAGCCGATGCAGGCAATGAATACACGAGTCAGAAATGTTTCCATCGCTGCCTTACTGCAAACAATATTTTATCTACGGGCTTAGAAAAATGAAACTGCTAATATAACATCTTTAATTATCAACTATGTTATTATAATAAGATAATAACATAGTAACTAAAATTAATCGTTTACCTATTAAAAAAGAATCGAATAAGGAGCTTTGGTATAATAACAATAAGTTAAATGGTTAACTGAATCTATAAAAACAATTAATTAACAACAAAATACAAAACACATATTTATAACAAACAAAGTTTCCGAATGAATAATGCATAAAGGGCCCTCATACACGGTCAAAATGTTCAAACATTTTGACTGTATATGGGGCTGTTTCATGTTTGAAGTGTATGGCCTAGATTTGCCCGACATCAGGTTTGCGCAAAATGTTTGATCGTGTATGGGGGCCTTAAGACAATATAAACTATTTGTTTACTAACAAATTACAAAAACTATTAAAGATATCTTGCAAATATTTTATTTGATTAAGAAAAGTAGTAATTAGGATAATCAAGAAAAGTAGCTTGTCTGATCAAGAATATGACTTCAATAATAATAATACGCATGTTTGCCAGTTACTCCGCTTTTCTTTATCTTTAGTTAAAGATCTACAAACCATTGATAACATATTAAACAGGATTAAGAAATACAAACAAATTATTTTATCATTTAAAACGTTTATTTATTAAGGATTACTTATTAAACTTTAATATAATAATGTTATATGACAAAGATAATAATACAAACTATTATTGTCAATATAGTAACAATACAAATTTTGCTGCTTGAGCATCAAACTATTCAGTAAAATTTTTCCTGATTTTACTACTAAGGTGGTAAAATTACATTTTGCTGCTCGAAATCAGTTCAGTGATGGCTCATTTTGCTGCAGCAAGTAGATGAAGTATATTATGAGATTATTAGTGTATGGTGGGTTTATTGTTATGTTTGAGGGAGAAATGGGGTAGTTTGGTGTGTTGGTGAAGGAGACTAGTTATTAGACGTGGTGCGACCGTAGTAGTAGTGCATGGTGGAACTATTGCTAAAGTTATAAACTCAGGCTGTGCTGAGTGCGAGTATGACCTGAAATAATAATTGTGAATGTGGATAAGCGGGTTGGCGGTTGGGTGGTGGGGGGCGGCCCGACCTCCTCTCTCTCTCCCTTCACCCAGTTTATTTTGCCGCTGTCCACCGACACCGTTCAGTCGCGCATTTTACCTCCTCCGTACAAAACTTCTTTAACCTCGATTTGAAATATCTGTAACACGTTTAGTATCCGTCTCTTTCCGACGGTTCGTAAAGTCCGTTTTAGAGACACTTGTGTTTCTCGCGGCAGACCGAGGATTACACCCTACATACCACCTAGAACCAAGTGTCGACGAAGAATTCCTCACGGACTCCAGTTTCGTCTAGACAAACGTAAGTAAACATGTTTCGTTATCTCGAACCAGGCTTCGGTTCCTTTTACCGTCCGAAAACCGCGATTGCCAGCGAATTTCACCTTGGACGTCGGACGGTTTGTATCGGGTTGTCGGTCGGTCATGGGGGGGGGGACACTTGTTGAATTGTATCTATCGGCAAGGATGGGAATTGCAATAATGTTCAGTAAAAGTCGAATAATGCAGGATTTTATTTAATTTACTGATAACGTGTGTCGACTAGTTTTAGTGTATTCTATCAGTGTCTTGTAATATACGTTTCTCGTTTTCTTCCAAACAGCTCTAAACACGAATTATTAAACGTCTTACTTTACAACTAAGATATTGTAGGTACGCGGAGTAAAACGTAAATACTAGTTCACTACGGGCGTAGACAATAAATTCATAGGTATCTTTAAGCTAGTTTCGAGACTGATTTACGATTCGGATGTTTTGGGATAAAGGAAAATACTACATTTAATGGCAGCGCATTTGTAGTCTTCAGTGCGTCGCTATTTCACCTCTATAAAAAATGAACTGTATATGTGCTAATACGGTGATAATCAGGTCAGGATATAATGAGAAATGCTCGCTTGTTCTTGCCAGCCTGTGTGTCTTAAACTAGTAATTTTCACCCACTAGATCTCGATAGATGTCACTTATTTAAATAAATCGCTTCTTCTAGAAGAATAAAGAGGACAATCGCTGGCGCAGTGGTGAGAGTGTTAGTCGGCTTTCGCACCTCTTAGTAGGTCAAAATAGTGCTACTTCTCGCCACTACACTTCCACAGTTTCCCTGTCAAGTCATAACAACTCTATATTCTACTCATTTTTGTCGTGTCTCCCAAAAACAATATAATTATAATATTAAATCAGAGTATCTATACATTGTTTGTCCTGCATTCATAAGCTTCGGACAATTTGCCATCAGCCGGAGTAGGTCAACATTGGGCTTTTGACTAACTAAAGGTCAATAAACACACATCAGTGATGTGCCAGTGACGGCACAGTGCCGTGACCGGCCTTTGATTTCACCGACTGTGAGGTAGATCACATACATCAATGACGGCACAGGATCGAGATCTCATATTGTTTTCTATTAATTTATAAACATTAAATTTTATGAACACCATCTTATATTTTATTGTGATTGTCGTGTTGATGGATATTGTAGGTGCGAATAAAATGATTTAAGTATTGCTTCGAAACGTTTCGACCCTAACTAAGGTCATCTTCAGTCTTTATTAGCTATAACAAATCAAACAATTTAGTCAATTAATCCCCAATAGAGCATATTCAATTTAAGTATGCTTAGGAACATCATTAAGTAACATCATTAAGTAGTAACTTAGTAACATCACTTAGTAACTTAGTAGTCAACTTAGTAACTTAGTAGTCAACTTAGTAACTTAGTAACATCATTAAGCATACTTTAATTGAATATGTACTAATTTAAAAAATCCATAGCAATTGATTTTGAGCTGTGGGGTTCAAACACTACATAAAAATTACATTTTAAAGGAAGAAATGCAAAAACAAATGCATTTCGGGCAACAGAAATTTTCACTGAATACTTTTCTTCTGAGGGTGGGAGGTCTTCCTTCGTTATCAAATACCTTTATATAAGAAAATGTTAGCTATATTTCAAGTAATATTTTACCCAGTTTAATGACATTCAATATTATGTAAATATACTCTGCCACGCCAATTATTGTTGCACATAGCTTCCTCTCGATCTATTTCGTATACTTTAATAATTTTATGTTTTTACAGCCCATTATTGCCAAATTTATTTTATTTTTTAAAATTGACTAAATTGTTTTGAAATTGATAGATTTACACATTTTGAGGTCTCCTGAACCCAAAAAAGTTGTTTTTAAAAAATTTCTGCCTGTCATCTGTGCAGACGCCTATAGCCTAAACTACAGGGCCAATTTTGATTAAATTTGGCATACATGTTCAGAAAAATCATGCTCTGAGGCGAAATCGAGATGTGCATTTTTGCTCTAAATTTGGGGGCGATACCCCCCAAAAAGTCGGAAATATCGTAAAAAAAAGTATTGAAAAGGTTCCGACAATTTTTATGAAAATATTCTAAAATGTAGTCCGTTTAAATACGAATCTAAAGATGTAAGCCGTTTTCTCGGGAAAAATTTAGTTCCTGAGAAAATAGCTTTAAACGCGGACGGAGAGAGGCCGGGTTCGATTCCCCTCCGAGGAGAAGTTATTTTTATGACACATTTTAATGAAATGTTCAATAATAATTAAATGTACCTACGAAAAGACGAAAACTAATAAATATAAATGACTGGGAAAAGTAATTATGAACTCGTATATGAGATAGTTTGTCTGATTTGTCTTGGAACGGTTTTTTTTATTTCCATTCCTGTTTTACTCAATATTCTTGATCTCCGTGTCCATGTATCTTACATGAGAGAGATCAATGAAAATTGGTTAATTGCTCACTAACACTATTATGTTTATGTTTTCGTCAGTCATGTCTTTACGAAAGCAAGACCGAAAACAATAAAATTTGATAGTAAAGGTCAGGATGTTTAGATACTTTTTTTACTCCAAAATGTGAATTTTCACTGTTCGGTGTCGGCAACAGTACTTTTTTTGCACTGTCACTGTCACGTGCTGGGTGACTGTAAACACCACCTTTCAAATTCCTAAAAGAATATGTGTAGCCTCGCGGAGGTGGGATCACGGACCGGTCACGGCACTGTGCCGACACTGTCACGTTATTAATTTCTGTAAATCTAATATAAATATAAAAATAATTAGCTAGCTTTAAATCAGTATAATTGCATGCAAATTAATATGGTAGTAAACCTTACGTGTGTGCTAAATTAATCAATCCTACAAAACAGCAACAAGCGACAAAAGCAACACACACATAAACTTATGTGCGTGTTGCTATATATATATATATATATATATATATATATATATATATATATATATATATATATATATATATATATATATATATATATACATATATATATATATATATATATATACATATATATATATACATATATATATATATATATATATATATATATATATATATATATATATATATATATATATACATATATATATATATACATATATACATATATGTATATTTCCAAGCTATAACTGTTGGAAATGACAATATTCTCTGTATCTCTCAATAACATGCTGATAATCTCTTTTTTCCTCCTCAATATCTTCCTCCCATCTATTCTTGGCTTACCTTGACTTCTTCTGCGTCCTGGATGTCAATATATATGTATACCTTTTCAAAGGCATCTTTCCATTGACATTCGCTGGATGAAGCACAGCCATCTTAACCAGGGTCGGCCCGGGAGCTTCTTCATCAGACCGGCCCTCAAGTCTTGAGTTGGCCAAGGGACCGGCCCATTTTAGGTCTTAACCAGACCGGCCCATCGGAAAAACTTCCGAACTCCCTTATTGTCAGTTCGACCCTGATCTTAACTTTCCTTCCTTAATCTCATTGCCGATATTTGGCATTTTGGAGTTAAAAATTAGCCCTAATTATTCACATTGCATAAGTGCAAGTTTCGAATGTATTTAACAGTATATAGAAAGAAGAAGCTTCCCTTTCTCGAAAAGTTAAAATTGAAAATGCTTCTTTTGTGATCAGAATTAATTAATAATTAGGGGTTTTTCCAAATCATATTTAATCCATGGTGGGGGAATCAAGGAAATCGTGTTATCTTTATATTCTCGCTTAGTAAAATATGTAATTTTAATGTTCCTTGACGGTAGTAATTAAACCTTTAAAAAAAATACATTAAAAGTAATACAATTCGCTGCGAAGCACAATAATCCAGTTAGGATACATATTATTATATATTTGTAAAATCTAAATCCTTCTTACAGACTGACTTACCACGATATCTGTGAAACCAATTGACCTACATCAATGATGTTTTTTTCGCTACGCTCCTATTAGCCTCAAGGTGCTCGCTAACGAATAATTTTTTTACGATTGACCATCTTGAATTAAAAAGTCCCCTCACCAAATATAATGGATACACACATTTCTTCTGAACGCTAAAATAAAAGCATTATACTTGATATGATATTTTCTAAAATAATATTGTTGTATGCCAATAAGTAATAATAATTATTAGTTAAATAATATTAATGTATCTTCCTTAGTTTATAAAATATTAGACTAGTTTATGATACATTTTATAAACCCATAAAATTATATTTTTTGTTTTCGGTGGGGATTAAATGAAATAGATAATTCATATTTTTCAAGTAGGCCCGCTATTATACCATGCTAAAAAAAATAAATCTGTTGGTACTGATATGACAGAAGATAAGGAAGAATGAGTGTTGTCTGTTTTTCCTTAGTGCAGGTCTACACTGGTACCCTATTAGATACCCTAAAGGCTAAAATAGTGATCGCAATGAATTAAAACCTCCTTTTAGGGTAGCCCCTTATTAGTCGGCGTGGACAACGATAAAGACGAGAAAAATCCGGTTTAAGCCTTAATAATAACCCTAGCACAAGACCACTTTTTATGCATAAGCCTCGCTGACTTAAAGTGACTTTTTACCATTATATTATATATAATAGAATCCGGAGTAACAAACGGACGGATGAAATTACGACAAACAATATAAAAGCAAATCTATTTGTAGACACGCTAGGAGAGTGTATTCATTTGCTTTGTTGGTACATACTTCTTTAGATTGTTACTCCTCTATGTTTTTTTTTTTATAATATAAATGACTTTGACTATATAACTATTAAGATAAAGGGTTGTTTAGTCCAATGTACTTTGAGACAAAGGACTACCAATCTACTGTTTTTATAAGGGGAGTAACAGTCTAAAGAAGAACATTCCGTATTGCTACTCCTCTTTGGTTTTTTATAAGGGGAGTAACAATTTGAAGAAGTGCCGTTTTGTTTATTCTCTTATACTAGAGTTTTATGTTTCATAAAAATGATATTTAAAAACATCAGTTTTTAATTTTCGGAGAGTTATTTTTTTAAATTTCATTATATTTTTGAATTTCAATACTGCATTTTATGTACGTTATATATACGTACTTTACGTTAGGTAATACGTTGAGAAATATTGCGAAATAGGACATTTCATTTAAAGCACGTTCTTTTTAATCATCTGTGTGTACGATGCAAATTACATAAAAAAAAAAGAAAAATCTTTCCGAGTGATAGTCACTGTCACTGTCACACGATTAAGGTTTATCGTAACTATTACACTTGCAACATGAATAAGTCTATTTTATTTGACTAATTGATTTATAACAATTATCAAAAATAATCAATCGACTTCAAGAATTATATATCATTTATTCTAATCTTGGCCACTGCCCTTATTTTATTTATTATTACCGAAATAACTCTGACAAACTTTCTCAATTCATAATTAATTACCATAATTAATTATTATTGATCATTTCATCAAAAATTATCATAAAAATAACTTTTCCTCGACAAGGAATCGAACCCGGCCTCTCTCTGTCCGTGTTTAAAGCTATTTTCTTAGGAACTTGATTTTTCCCGGGCAAACGGCTTATATCGTTAGATTCGTATTTAAATGTAATCCATTTTAGAACTTTTTAAATAAAAATTGTCGGAATCGTTTTCGTGAATTTTTTTTTTTTCAGAGTTCCCACATTTGGAGCTAAAATTAATTTCTCGATTATGACTGACTTGGGTATGATTTTTTCTGAACATGTATGCCAAATTTCTACAAAATCGGTCCTGTAGTTTAGGCTCCAGGCGTCTGCACAAGACTACTGACACACATTTTTTAAAAACAACTTTTTTGGACTCAGGTGACCTCAAAACGTGTAAATCTCAAAATCCGAATTTTCACCATCACAATACTTTCTCTTTATAAAAGAAAGCGAAAAACAGATAAAATTCAATAAGAACGAAATCGAAAATCATCTCGTCGAAGAACACCTCTAAATTTCTGACGGACTTGTACTAATCGGTAGCCTTCGTCAGATACAGGTTGCACTGTGTAAAAAGATACGTTTATCATGTCTAAACTGTTAATTGCCGAGAATTCAAGAAACAATGATGTGACCGAAACGTCTTCGGGTCCACCACATATTCACGTATTATTTAAGTATCTCTTCAATTGTTTTTTTTGGGTTTTTTTTTATACGATATGTTGTTGACAAAAGTATATACTTAGTTTACTGAAAGGTATAGGTCGACGTGCCTCGACCGTGAAAACAAGTTTGTCTTCTGCTGAGTATAATTTAGACTTCGTTACACAACTTAAGTTGGCTAATACTGTAGAAGGATTAGTAAGGTTTACCGTCTCTTTTGACTTTACACCGAATACGATGTACTTAGTTTTAATTTTTAACTAATTTATAATGTATCTAATAAGCAAAACATACTTGGATTAAACAAGGCGTACTTCTAATACGATCACCTTATCCAAGCTGTTACTATCTTGTATCTGCTCCCTTGGTACTCTGGAGGCGACGGTACTCGTGAGTTAACTGCAAGTAGCATAGGTATCTAATAATATTTGTTTTATATTTATCGTGTTATTTGTTAAAGATAATGGCAACGATGCTACCAAAGTTGTTAGCGCTGCAAATACAGTAAGAATAATTAAGTTTAGATAAATTATTAGGAATGGTTATCTTGGTGACACTGAGAAACGCGTCGTATTGACAATCTATCTCTCTCTCTCTCTATCCATATATATATATATATATATATATATATATATATATATATATATATATATATATATATATATATATATATATATATATATATATATATATATATATATATATATATATATATATATATATATATATATATATATATATATATACAGGGTGGTCCAAAAGTCGTCCCCCCCCCCCTTTTAACTTTTGAAGGGGTTGCGATAAATTAATGAAACTTGGGGGAACCGTACCATTTAAAGGGAAGTTGAAGGGGCCACCCAACTTCAAAATTTCATATTGAAGTCTATATTTTTTTTATAGAAGTTTTGGATTTTGTGGTACAAAATAAGAATATTTTACTTACATTTTTTTTTCTATCTCCAATATTTTGCCCCCTTAAAAGTTACAAGTAAAATGTTATTATTTTTCACCGTAGAATACAAATATTCTATTAAAAATATACACTCCACTTTGAAATTTTGAAGTTGGGTGGCCTTGGGGCAAAGTGGGTGGTTGATCCTAGTGCGCGATTGCATGAAAACAAACTTCCCTTTACATGCTACGAATCCCCCAAGGTTTTTTCTATAGAAAGAAACCGACTATAAAATATCTTGGCGCAACTATAGATGAAAGACTAAACTGAAAACAACATAATATTAACTCACTTATCAAGAAAATTGGAAAATTCTTATATTTTTTTAAGATAATAAAAAGATATATAATATTAGAGTAATAAAGCAAATCTACTATGGCCTAGTGCAATCACTAATAGCCTATGGCTTTATTGCCTGGGGGTCCGCCCCCTTCCAATTGAACTAGCCCAAAAAAACAAAAAGAAAACCAATACTGTATCCCACTAAACAGCTCTTCCACGACATTCCTAAGGAAACCAGTATAAATACGCCGTCCTTCTCTCCAGTCGTGTGTATATCTTGTGCTACTTTGAGTTAACATCACGATGCACCACACCCCTGAAGATGCTTCCAGTAGTGGAAGCGAAACGTCGGACTTCATCCTCTTCGTGACGAGGATTTCACCGGAAAACCAAGCTGTTTATGTTGATAAAGTTACAATTTGTTTTTATTGATTTGTGTTTGTTATGTTGTTTTTTCCAAATCATGTAAAAATAATGTTGTTGCTCATTGTGAATAAATTACGATTTTATCTTGATAATGGCCCAGGTGGGGCTACAATATCGCAAATGAAATTGAAAACTTAGTTTTAATTTATACACTTAAGACTAAGAATAGACCAAAAAAGAATTACTACTATTTTTTTAATTGATAAACATACCACTATGAAACACGAACCAAAACAAACAAAAAATCAAAAAACCGCCCTACCACACACACTAACCTACCTCGATGTATAGTACAGTAGCCCCTTATTTTTAATCTTCTGCCCAAACGAACAAAAGAGCTAAATATTTATGGAAAATATAAAAGAGAAGTGGTGGGAGGGGGGGGGGGGGATAAACATAATAATAATGGTGTTATAATTTTTAGTAGCTAGTTAGTAATTAATCTAGCGACCAGTAAGCAATAACTAGTAGTAAGTTATTGAAATTATAATTGTATAATTTAAACTAAATTGTTATGTATAATTTCTTTTGGCATAAATATAGAAATAAAATTACAAAACTTCGTCATCTTCCTATCTATAATAACCGACAATATATTTTTACCTTATTTTAATAAAATTCAGAATACGTGTTCAGGAAAATCATACCCTGAGCCGTAATCGAGAAATAAATTAAGTAACCTCTAGGGTGCCCCCCCCCCCCCACCCTCCCTTAAAAACTCAAAACTGTTCAGAAGATTTTCAAAAATTCGAGTTCAGGAAAGGTCTAGTTTTTAAAATGTGACCACTGTCCAAATTCCTCCTAGTTCGAGAGACGATCTGAAATTTGCGACACAGGTGAACTGTACGATATTAATAAAATAAAGTTTTGTTCGTTTTACTGAAGAAGATTAAATAGAAAATGCTACTCACGATTGATAAGGCGAAAATTTTAAATTTAATAAAAGGCACTCTTCCGACTTGGACTATACAATTTGTAGGATAACATACAGTCCACTGTCCAAGCTGTTTAAAACATTAGTTATTTAAAAAAAAAAATAGAATAATAAGTTGATTATAAAGTAATATTTTTAAAAAACAAGCTTTTATTCGTATTCTCCTCAGCAAACTCTTTCATTTGATACCCATATCACGGGCGTGCTTAAACAATAACTAGTCCGCCATCTTGAACTGCCCACCATATTGGATTTTGAATGACTCAACTTAGTAAACCATGCATTGTCATCCAAACTAAACGAGTATGCAAAATTTCAATTCAATCGGTTGAGGATAACTGCTTCAAAATTCAGTTGCAAGATTTGACCCGAACATACATACATACATTGCAAGTTAAATAAAAGCTTGTAAAAACCTATAATATTACACTTTGCTATGTTAGATGCCGGAGTAGTATATTTACGTTGCACGATTAAGGTTGTGTCGTGAAGACTAATTAAACGGTACTGCTTAGCCGATATCCAGTTATTCCTTTCAAGTTAATCAGAACGTAAAAAAGAAATAAAGAAAAAAAAAAAAAAAAAATGATGGGAACAGTCGAAGCGTAATCGGGTTGTAAGGGCTTCTCATCTCTTGCGCCGATAGTATATCCAATATAAGCAAGCTATTGCCAGTAGTTTGTCAAATGTACAATACTGAAATTTTTGGACATAATCAACTGACAAATCAGAGCCCCCCCCCCAAATTTTTTACCCTTCGTCTGATCGATGTACCTTTTTCAGATGCCATTATCCATCTTTACTTGTTACATTACTGCACCTATCTTTTCTAAACCTTCTCCGAAACTGCATTTCTGCTTTTACCTTTCCGTAGTTGCAAACCTGGACTCAGTCTCCTGATGAATAATTTCTGTTATAGTTTTTTTTTCTCTTTCCTCGGTAATCTCTCGTCCGTACATCCGCGTGAAGGCTGAAGTATTCTGCCGATCCGAAATATTTTTCATGTATTCAATATCCCCTCTGTACTCGCTTTCTTTAGTCGGTGGCTCCTCTTCTTCAAATAATGATTTCGTTCTTCTTGTATTTTCAAAAAGTTAGTCCATAGGCGTCGAGAGATTCTCCTGTAGTCTTCGCTTCCGTAGATGCTGTAAGATCGTGAGCTGTTTTTCAAACAAACTGCCGAATCGAGATATCAGTCCTTTAATGATTTCTCGTTTTCTCGCTAATTTTTCTGTAGTCTTTTGTCCGTTAGTCTGTTCTGTCCGAGTATATGTTTCGATCCGTTAATTTTTTTTTTTTTTATCATCCCCGTCGCCGATTAATATTAGTCCATTTAATATTCATACAAAACTGAAATGTTTTTACATGATCAATTGACACAATGTCAAACTAAAACGGCAAAACCAATTTGCGAGGCTAAACTGCTGTTAGTTTGTAGCTCGAGTCTCTTGCTCAATTATACTTTTGTAAGAAACCAAACGTACCCTACTTACCCCTCCCACCGATATTACTTAATTTTATATATTGAATTAAAAACAAGCGTGAATAACCGAGTGCTATGGTTTTTTTTTTTAAAAGCCGAACCGACTAACGAGTATTTTGTAGCAGTTACGATAGGTCCAAACAAGCTCTGATGGAGTCGAAACGGGTTCACAATGCTATGCGTCATGTCCGCTCGTTTCTAAGTAATACTTAAGGTAGGTCTTCTTTTAGAACCACTATCCAAAAAATGCCGAATAAAATCGGCCCTCTGGCGCAACCTTTTTTAAAAAATTTGGGGCTTTTTAAATGCTCTTTAAATACAAGTGTTTACATTTAGAAGTTGGATTATACACTTAGACTTCAATTTCATGTGTAACGACTGTGGTTTACCTGGAGCCGGATAACGTAAGCGTAAATATTTAGATTGGAAAAGCAAGCTGGACCGAACTGCCTAGGATCTTAGAATGGAAATTTATTAGAATGTGGTCGCCTTGGAAATGGGGAGTGCGGAGTACTCGGTGGCTTTATGGCGTGTGGCCGGAGACTGGGTTGGGGGACACGTGAGCAAGGCACACATGGCCCCACTCAGCGCTTACATAACCGCCCGTCCTTGCTCACTTCTAACTACACTGGCATTATAAAACTCTAGTTGATATTTGTTTCAATGCACGCTGGCTGCCATGTGATGCCTCATGCGGCCGGCCCAGTGACTCGGTCCCGCATAGCATACCCCCCTCCATCCTTTCCTTTCCCGTATTACTTCAGTTTCTTCTATAAATCTGCGTAATTAATAATGACCTACGATTATTTATAAAAATACCCACACAATTATGTATATAAGTCCTTTTATTTGTATACGGTGGTGACCGTTAACATCAGAGGATTTGCTTAATCGAAAAATATCTGGTAGAACCTGAGTTATTAAATAAAATAAAACTATTTGTTTTTAACTGTGGTTCCTGATTTTTACATTAATACGAATAATTTTTGTGTAGATCTTCATATGTTTTTGATTGATTTTGCGTTGTCGTGGAAAATTAACGATCCGTGAAAGTGCCGCAGACAGCGTCTAGGTAGTCGGAAAGTGGGTTAAACATCCAGTTCGAAATTTGTAATCAATTTGATTTGTTTACGTTTGCAGTGATTACATTGTCAACATTCATAGTTTTGACTTGGACTTTTTACTTCCTTGCTTTTTACTTTTAATTTCCATGAATTTACACGTTTTTAGAATCAAAAGAGAAGAGTAAATAATGTCTCTGTCGTCTGTGCAGATGCGTGGAACCTAAACTACAAAGAAAAGAGTAAATAATGCCTCTTTGTCGTCTGTGCAGATGCGTGGAACCTAAACTACAAAGAAAATAGTAAATAATGCCTCTCTGTCGTCTGTGCAGATGCGTGGAACCTAAACTACAGGGCTGATTTCAATGTAATTTGGCATACATGTTATGAAAATCATAACCCAAGGCGTGATCGAGAGAATTAATATTTGTATTAAATTTGGAGGTGCTATCCCCCCTCCACCATAAAAAAACTCTATAGGATGAAGTTTTATAATAATAAATTTTATAGAAAGATTTAGGGTTTCCAAAAATCTATTAGACGGTACTAATTACGTGTACGTGCCCTTTGAATGACCCTAAAAGTGCTTTGAAGGGCAACTCTAAAATTTTAAGTGAAATACTTAATGGATGAATCGTACATCAGAGATTCGTCCAAAATTTAATACATTTCAAAGTTCGAATATTACTGTAATTAGTTACTAAAGAGAAGGGAAATGGTCCAAAGGTGACTACTTTTGGTTGGTCCCTTCAGTAGTAACTTTATGGAGGTTTTATACGTATATACATATTATACATATATATGCAGCAGGACCCCGTTAATCCGAACGAATAATCAGGCACAGGGTCGTCCGGATTAGCGGGGTTTTTAAAGAAATAACGTAAAACAATTTATAAAAAAATTGTGAATTTTAGATGTCATAATGAAGTCTTTCAATGTGACAAATTATTTCTACAATATAGTTTTAATTTTTCGGTGATGTAGCTTAATTTATATATACAATTATTTCACCTCAACCTTTACTATTTATGTTTCAATTAATTTAGAAGTAATAATAAATAATATGACGCGTTGATTTATGTTTTATCTTTGTTATTATTATTTCTCAATCCCAGCGGTGACATTTTCTGTTATAAAACTAATAAAATATAATGTAATTTATTTCATGACGTGGCCTACATTTATTTCAATATATTAGCAGTATGATAGAGCCACTGATTCCTATAATAAATCGTTTACAATTACAAATACAATTATTATACATAATTTTATTACAAAGTATAAACAGGCCTGGTTATAGCCGTCTGCCGAGTCTGTTTAATATTAGTTAAAAAAAGTAATAAACACTTTTGTTCTACCAGCCTAACACAATTTATTTAAAACTTTATATAGAAACAAAATAAATATAATAATTTGATAAATAAAAGATCATATAAGATAACGATTCTAATGTTAGGAATGGCATCAACATTTTACTTCCGGGTGACAAGGGCTCTCTTAGGAAAATTATGTATTGGGGTATGTTCTCTTAATAAAATAACATTAATGCCATGACCAGAAACAATGATCCCTGACGCCGCCAAAGAACTCCTACGAATCAATTCATAATTAGGACTTTCAGTAATTAAGTGAGGAATTGACTTCTTTACTTCGGGAGGACAAAATGGACAATTCTCATCTTTCTGGTCTTTTTTAAGCTACAAACAATCTTCTCTAAAAGGAATCTTCATTGTTTAATATTATCCAACTGAGCATTAATAAACTTATTACAGTTTGTTTAATATTTATTAACGTTTCGACCAATCCAATGTACTTGGGCCATGTCCGCAACTGCAAGGGATCTGGAAAATAATTAATCTTATTAGGATATTCAGAAGAAGAAAGGGCATATCGACTATGGGATCTTGACAATGACAAAATTCTCAAAAGTAGAGATGTAAAAATTATTGAAAAGATAAAATACAAAGATAGATGTGAAAATATATATAGAAAAGAAGATGAAACAACTATTTTTGATTTCAGCACATTATTTAATTTAATAATACTATTTTATGATAATACTAAAACAGAAAAATAATTAAATAAATAATGAAGAAAATAATGAAATAAACTATGAAGAAACTCAATATGTGTCAATAAATTCTGATACAGAAAAGAAACATCTAAATTAGAAAGTGAAGAAAAAAGTACTGATTAGAATTCTGATGATGAAGCAGAACCTGAAATAGAATACCGTCTTAAAATATCCCCAGGAGGACCAAGGCAAAAAAACAGGAAAAAGGGGAAAACCTAAAAAAAAATATTAAAATAGATCCTACAAAAATAAATGTTAAAGAAGAACTTTCAGGAATGATGAATGCAATTCATTAATTAAAAATAAATCCTGGGAATTAGTCGACCTAAAACCTGGATAAAAGTCAAATTGATGTGAAAACTGCATGTCTAAATGAAGATTTAAGTGAAGAAACCTACATGGAACATGGAACAACCTGGATAATATAAAGAAGGAGAAAAAGTATGTCTCCTGAAAAATTCTCTCTACGATCTAGGGCAAGCTGGTAGAGAATGGAATATTAAATTCGACGATCAAGTAAAAACAGTATATTTTTAACAAAAAACAAAAACAAAACTGGTTTCCCTGTCTTGTATGGAAGCTGAATATATTGCTTTGAGCGAAGCAAGCAAAGAAATTGTTAGCTTAAAGTATCTACTTAAAGAAATCGGTTTCGATCACATGACTGAAAATCCTGCAAAGCTATTAGTTGACAATCAGAGGGCAAAACAACTCGTTAAGAACCCTGTCTTCCATAAAAGAAGCAAACATATAGATATTAAATATCCTCACGTCAGGGAACTGGTCGAAAAAAAATTAATCGATATAGAATGCATACCAACTGGTGGTTGTCATGTATGCTGATAATGTTAAGGAAAGCGGTAGAAAAAATAAAGGTGACAAAAGTTTTCCTCAGGCTGGGGTTGAATGATAATACCCATAAGCCAAATGGAGGTATTTGTCACAAATGACAGCATCTATTAAAATAGATACAGTAGAGTCTCGCTAATCCGGGTTTGACGGGACCGGAGCCAGTCCGGATTACCGAAAGTCCGGATTAAACGGAATCAGTTTTAAAATGTCTGTAAAACAAGTTTTAGTTGGGTAAAACTATTAAAATCGATGTTTTTATCGTAAAAATTACTTTTATTAGTCTCTTAAACATGCTTGTACAACGTAGGTCCACTATTTAAGTTAAGAGCTGTTCTGTCACCAGTACAAATATCAAATGAATTAAAATAAAACGACAATCTATTACGCAGGTGGCAGGTATAGAAGGGACTTCCTGAGAAGAACTTCCTGTGTTCCGATATGAAATTCGAGGAACGATAATCATACACAAAAACTTGAGACATTAGACATTGGCGGCTTGGCGAAATTTCTTGGAACTGCGTTGAGCAGCCGCTATATGTTTCAAAACCTCTCCCCATCTCAGTCACATAAAATTGTATTTATTGGAATACACTACCTTTATATCTTCCGCCCCTTACATTTCTATGGAACCGAAACAGATTTATCGATGTTCTTACTTATTCCTAATTTTTCTAAATCTGTTTATTTTTAACAAAAATACCGGGTATTTCGCGTGTTAGAACGTTGGAATATACACCTGCAAACTATTCTAGGAACAATTTTATACATTTTTAATAGACAATAAAAGTAGAAACTCCAATTATCTTAATTATTCATAAATCTGAACAGGCCCTGGTTCCAATTTGTACATAGTTTTTGGCCCGTCCGGATTAAACGGATGTCCGGACTAGCGGGGTCCGGATAAGCGAGACTCTACTGTACGACATAATTTTTTTTTTTTTTTTTTTTTTTTTTTGATAAATGTTGTTTTATTATTATTTGGTTTATTTTATTGTTGTCAATGAAAATAGATGATAATAATTTATTATATAATCTGTTCTTATTAGACTTCCACACTATCAAATACAACTATAGTTTGTTGAAACATTTCAGTCGCCTTGTTTATGCAGCAGAATAATGAGGGAGCGAGAAAACGTCGACGGAGTATTACTGCACTCATAAATCCTATTTTCCGATGAAAAAAGTTTACTAGTGATTGAAGGAGGAGCTTACTTATAAAACTCGTTAGCAATAGAATCGAAATCAGGACACTTTTTGGTTTTTTAGCGAGCTTATAAATGAAGGAAAAATGGTTGATCCAAAAATAAAACTTTGACTGTGGAGGGCTTGGCATACAAACTTTGGAAATTTTGAGGGGTCGAATTTAACGGAGATTAAAAATAGTTATAATATTCAGAGACTTATACCACGAACATGTTTAACCAACTTTAATTTATTTACTTACTGCCAGAACCGACATGTATCTGACACTGAAAGAAAATCTGCCGACATCGCCTCATAGTACAATCTCTTACTTTTACCACATTATTTTGCATATATGATGGATGCTTCACGGGCTGCATCTATGACTAATCGAGATTTAGTTTTTTCAACAGATCATTCAGATTCAGACGGTGTTGGGATGAAATAGATAGATTCACTACCATCCCTTTGGATAGATTCATTGTAATTCTTGAATGTACATGTGAAATTCGATACTTCACATTCCGGGGAAAGATTTTCCGTCAATTTTACGGCTGCCCTATGGGCATTGCTTTATCTAATAGCTTAGCTTGCTACTATTGGAGGAAAGTATAACCGCTTCTCTTACTGCCCTCCGGATACAGGTTAGACTGTGCAAGCTTTGCATCGATGATTTGATTCTTAGTCTACCCTAACATCGCATTAATGAAACCCTCGAAGCCTCTGACAGTTTTCACGAGTGGATTAAATTCACAATAAGACTTCCTGTTAATAATAGTATCCTCTACTTTGACATGTTAATAGTAAAGAATAAGGGCGGTTCATTATCAACCCAGTGGTACCAGAAACACCTCTGGAAGAATTCTACATTATGAATCACAACACCCCATGTCTATAAAACTTAACTTGGCCCGTAATTTCATTAATAGGGTTCTTAACCTGTCTAGTGAAGAAAATAAAGCCGAGAGGGGAATAAAGATCATATCTATTCTTAATAAAATTGGGTATCCTACTCGCACTATTGCTTCGGTAATGCGAACAGGTAAACGATTGGAGCATCCAGCATCAGGGACTACGTCCTCCTCCTTTTTTTTTTTATTATTTTGCTGGGGTGCTTGATTTTTTGACGTGAGCAAAGGCGTAATAAATAACGCTATGCAAAAAATTATGGTCCTAGGGCTTATAGTTTTCGACAATTTTTTTTTTTTTTTTTCAAAATTTGATATAATTTCGTCTTTTTTTTTAACCTTTGAACCCCCGTAGCTTCATCTAAAATGCTAATATAAGGTTGATTTTCTGTAGGCGTCTTTAGCCGACAGCAGTTTACCAAAAACTTCTTTAATTTTTTTTCACCGGGGTTCGGGCGCCGTGGGGGGGGGGGGGAATGTCTGTTTTTGACCTTTTCAGCGTAAAATTGGACACAATCAAGTTGTATCTCCTCCTAGGGTTTTAAAATTGGCGATTAGGGACTAATTGCACCTTATAGAGTTAGGTCTCGGATTTCCGACCGGACCCTTATGATTTTGAAATTTTGTTTTTCAGGCCCCCCCAATTTTTTTTTTAAAAATTTGCTCTTCACTTTCTTTATGTTACATTGCTAGGGCGCTTGATTTTTTGACGTGCAGACATCTTTAATTAATAACGCTATGCAAAAAATTAAGGTCCTAGGGCTTATAGTTTTTGAGAAAAAAAAAAGTATTTTTCGAATCTTTTTTCATCTTTAAACCCCCATAACGTAACTCCCTTTAAAATACAAATATCAATTCGAAAACTCTTTAATTTTTTTTTGCCGGTTTTTCGCCGGACTAGGTATTTCAAGTTGCTATATGTTAAGGAACTCACCGAACACCTGGTAAGAATACTTAAGAACTCAATACCTGATAAAGCTTCGCTAAATACACCACTCGAAAAGTTAGTGACCTCTATATTCTTACTAAAGATAAAATATCTATCATGAAGAAATCAGGGTTAGTATACCTGATCAATGATCAGTGACTATGACCAATTCTATATCGCAGAATCCTCAAACTACTTCGCCAAGTGGAAAAACGCTCACTAAAATTCTACCGACAAAAAAAGAGCGAACGACTACTGCCCTCGCAGCTCACTGCACAGCCAGAATCGAAATTAAACCTGAGAATTTTAAAACTCTCAGGTTTGAAAATAACACCCAAAATCGGCGTATCCTTGAGATGTTATACATCAAGGATAGTAAAAAAACAATGAACTACAGGTCAGATGTATATGGTATTAGTGTGTTATTAATTTTTTTTTTTTTTTTTTTTTTTTTTTTTTTTTTTTTTTTTTTTTTTAATTCTGGGGGGCTATTACACCCGAAGAGTCAGGCCACTCCATAGAACAAACCCGGGTTAGGGACCGAAATATTCACACACTCGTGTGAAGATATGGTCGTTAACCATGACTCCCCTCCTGGTAGTATTAAAACCAAGAGTGTCATCATCATGGTTTCCAGGCCGAAACCTGGTGGCGCCACTCTTTCGAGGAGCTTCCCATTTGTTTAAATAATGCTGGGTGGACAATAAGCGGGGGGCCCGGTCCGGGAATCAAAGCCAGAGCTGTGGTCAGAAGCGGTCACCCATCCATCTTCTGATCCCGCTCGAGGCTGCTTAACTTGCCTTATCACAAGGCGAGCGCTCTAGCCTCCGAGCCACCCAGGCCCCCTATATACTTGTATCGGATGTTTACCCTGGACCCTGGTTGATGCTCCATGCCCACTTTTTTAAGGTTTCGTTGGTAAAACCAAAAAAAGATACCCTTATAGTTTCGTTCCTGTGTCTGTCTGTCACTCTGTACCGTTCCAATAACTTTTGAATCAAAAGAGATAGAAACATGAAACTTTCCAGCATTAAAGATCGTTTTGACGTGCTCACAGGAAAAAACTATATTTCTGCTGTTACTAAAAATATAAAAAAATGTGCGGTCTGATTGGCCAAAGAAAAAATAAGAATAGCAACTTGATCGGTCTAACTGGGAATCCAAAATGGCGGCTAATCCCTGTCACGGGATTTTATTTTATTTAAATTTTGAGTGGGGTATCAAATAGGTATTGAAAAATAGATTACAAAAATATATAACACTTGTGGAAAGTGCTTAATTTTTCCATGCCATTATGTCACAAAAACATCAAAATTTGTGTCCCCCCCCCCCCTCTTTATACTAATTTCATGTTCACAATACCAACGAAACCCTTTTTACGTGAGACTTCACGCACAACCAATTTATTTTCTATTAATAATTATTTCTTTTTAACTGTAGCTTACCGGTTCAGAGCTCTTATTAATTTAATATCGCACGTCATTGTTTTGGCTGGTGTTTTTATTAGTTTCTATTCTTTCCGCCTCACTACGCACTACGCTGTTACCAAATTTCAAACTTTATCTTATTTAATGTTATATTCACTTCTCTAGTCTTTCACTGTTTGTATCTTTAATATCATGCTAGTTTTTCTGACTTCATTTAAATATGTATGAACATTTGTCTGTACCTATGATATAATTGTCTGATATAATTGTTATGACATAATGTCTTATACCTACGATATAATTTCAATTTTCTTTTTCCACGTAAGTTTTCTCTATCATGGATCTTTATTATTCACTATGCGTTGCATATTCTTTTTCAAACCCCCTTTTTCTTTCACAAGTGTTATTTTATGTTATATTATTGTATTTACTTTTTTAGTTTTCCCCCTGAATAATGGTTGTATATATAAGCAGCCAAAAGCAGGGTTAAGAGCATTTTTTGAAGATTTATTGAGTATATATATATATATATATATATATATATATATATATATATATATATATATATATATATATATATATATATATATATATACATATATATATATATACTGGAAGGACAATAAAGAAGACTTATTTACCCGAGATATATGCTCGATCAACTTTGATTGCCTTTTTCTCGGAAACTATAATTTAAAAATAATAAGTATATTTTTATCTTGTATGTAAGCGATTTTAGTGCTTTTTAAATATCTTAACTCTTTCGGTAATGAGGTAGAAATGGAAGGTAGTGCTCTACAGACTGGGTAGTTTTTAGGGTTTCGAGGTCATCCTAGAAACCCTAAAAACAACCCAGTCTTGTAGCTAGAGATTTGAAATTTGGTATACAAGTTAAACTTTCTTTTGCCCAAAAACAGGACAAATGCGAAATTCAGAACTCAAAATTTCTTCGATCAGTGAGCGATTGCGAAATGATTGTAAAATTTTTGTTTTTTGTGATTTTTAAATGGGGTATAATAATAAAGGAATTAAAATGTAGATTACAAATATATATCGCATTTCCAAAATGGTCATTTTACCTCCGAAATTACCAAAAAACAATACCCCCCAAAGAATGCCCCCCCCCCCGCTCACCATAAGAAATGGCCATAAAAATGAGGAAAAATATATCAATTTAATTCTCTGTGGGCCAAAGATATTTCCGGGAGTTCTTACATAAAAGTCAAATTTTAGAAATTTTAGGTGGCCGTAACTATGGTGACCCAATATATATATATATATATATATATATATATATATATATATATATATATATATATATATATATATATATATATATATATATATATATATATATATATATATATATATTTTTTTTTTTTTTTTTTTTTTTTTTTTTTTTAAATAAAGGTATCAAAATGTCGATTACAAATATATATCGCGTTTCCAACTCCCTCTCCCTGAGCCTGAGTCATTTCAACATCTACACAAAACTATCCATTCATCAACGCTTTCTCACCATTTAGTTTATACCTCCTACATTTCATCATATTATCCTAATATGATGAAATGTAGGATACTATTCTTGTTTCCATCTATCTATAATTTGTTTTTACTTATAATACATTTTTAATGTTAACTTATTAATTTATTAATTTATAACACTATATATATATATATATATATATATGTATATATATATATATATATATATATATATATATATATATATATATATATATATATATATATATATATATATATATATATATATATATATATATATATATATATAAACAATTAAAAGTAATGTACATTTTATGAATACCTTGTATTTTTTATATATGAGTAGCTTGATTTAATTTCTTTATTATCATTTACATATTTCATAATTATGGATTGATAGTTTTTCCTTTACATAATAATAATAAAAATGTCCCATCCGGGCTTTGGACCAGAAAAAGCGAAGTAAAAACTTTTTATACGATTTTCCAGTTTTTTTCACTCACTCCACCGAACTAAATAGCATATTTGTTCTATCCACTGTTCCCAAATTTGCGTTATAATCATAGCGAGTTATACATAAAATGTACATTACTTTAAAAATTAACATAAAACATATATTAAAAATATAAAATTATTATAGATAGATGTAATAAAGTAATGAAACATGAATTTCTTTCACACTAGTCACTTTTACTAACCATCTCCAACAGCTCCTGATGGTTTCAAATAAGTCTACATGGTTATATAACATGTAGCGAATAAATATATTTTATCTCCAGTAGAGAGAAAAAGTTATGATTTTAAATTAGTTTAGAGGGACTAAAGTAAGTCTTTTCATCCCTGAACTCAAAAAGTGGGGAGAAAAAGTAAAAGTAGGGTGAATAAGTAAAGTAGGGCGAAAAAGTAAAGATTGCAACTTAATTATTTTATAAATAGTAGAAAATGAATGGCTAATGTAATGAAGTTGTTGAAATCAGGTTGGCGACACTGCTTTCTCGACCATGTTTATCTTTGTTTATAACCTGCATCTAAATATAACCTTCTATTTGAGTTAAATTCCAATTCTTATTTGTTTTTAATATTGAATCTCTTATATCTGCTATTAAAAGTGCTAATACTTATTGTTATTTATTAAAATAATAAATAAAAATTGTGCAATGGACGCAAATGTGTGTTTTCTCCCTACTGGATATAAAATATTGTATGAAGCTCGTGAGTAAAGTGTTATTATTCCCCTTGCGATAATTAATATAATTTATCGCCTAGGCTGCGGCTCGGGAGCTAATTAGCGTTATTCCCTCGGCTTTGCCTCGGGATTTAAGGACCATGGTTCCTTTGGCTTCGCCTCAAGAACCAACTTTTTCGTTCAGGGAATAATGGCTTACTTTACTCCCTAAGCGCATAAATAACTATTGTTTCTTGGCAATAGTTTATAAATGAAAAAAATTACACTCCCTAGCGAAGCATGGTAATCCAGCTAATTTAATAATAACGTAAGCATTGGTAGCTCGAGGTCGCTTCTCTTGATTACCGACGATCTGACGATGTTCTCAGATTATGAGATAGAAATTAATAGAAGCCTTGATAGTTCTATGACTCATTGTGGAAAAACCGAGACTGGAAGTTAATTTAGACAAAACGAAACTTGCCGATTTATTCCGATTTATTGATAGGGAATATTCTTCTACTTTAAATTTCATATCTATAACTTTAAATAATATTGGGTGAAAGCCAATATTAGGTAGTAATCTTGGCCAGGTAGTAATTTTGGCTGGTATTACACTTTTGATAGAATAAATTACCATATGGTGAAGGGGGGGGGGGGGGGGGGGGTTGTAGGTAAGTGGGAAAAGTCCCTCAGTGTTATAACAAACATTGAAGATGTTTTAAGCACAATGTTGCCTGAAGTTTGGGCAATTCTCTTGCAGGTATTGAATTGTTTGCAAGGAGCGATGGTATGGGGTAACATCTTGCATAAACGTGTAATTTTGCATTTTATCTTTAATTTCAAGCAAAATTGTGCTTAACCCATCTTTAATGTTTGTTATAATTATAACACTGAGGGACTCCTCCCACTTACCTCCAAAGAACCCCCCCCCCCCCTTCCACCATATGGTAATTTATTCTATCAAAACTATAATACCAGACAAGATTACTACTTTTAAGACTTTTTTTAAGACCCTATTTCAAGCCGTCATTGCGTGGCTTCCATTCAATCGTTTTTAAAGTTATAGATATGAAATTTAAAGTAGAAGAATGTAGTTTTCAGACCCCGCCATCCTCTTATCTCTGTCTACTACAGAAACTGAGCTATATGTGTTCAAAAAAGTGTGGTTTTGTTTTGGCCCACCCTGTATAATACTTATACATAAGTTGTGTTCAGTCGACGCTTACCGGCAAACAAGTCGTCTACAATAACTATTTATCCTGATAATAATAGGTTTGTTCCAACACCCAGTTCAGTATTTGTCAAATGCGTATGCGTCCACGAGGACCAGTTAGAACTGGTTTGAAAATAGGATTCTGTTGGAAAAACAGCAGAACTCATTCAGAAGTTTTAGTTACTTCCCTAATACTTCATCTTTCCACTTGTTTGATTTATGTTCACTCTGAAATGAATTACTTTCGTGCATTAAAATATTCTATTCTTAAACTCAATTTTTTTTTTAAGAATGCACTTCAGGACAAAAATGATTAGTACAAAAATCAAACCAAACATGTATTTGTACTCAGGACGTCATCCACTTTCAATTATCACCCCCCATGATACATTTCATTTAAAAAAATGTCAAACCCTATTTTTTGAGGGATGATTTTAGGGGCTTCCCTATAATTATCCTGTATTTGGTTTATTACGCATAACATAACTGTAAAGTTTCAAATTTTTTGTGTTGGGTACTTTAAGAGACCACCTCTAACCACCTCTAACCACCCGTAACGCACATGATCTCCGAAAATATGGTCTGACAAGCCCAGGAATGAATAAGGGTCCTCGTTTTTGTCTACTGACCCTTAAAAAAGGGAAGTTTTGTATCCAAGTACTTTTTAGGGTTTCGTAGGTTATTAAGCATAAAATATAATTTCCCCATCCTCCCCTATGTGAAAGTAAAAAATAAATAAATTAAAAGCCCAAAAAAACAAAACAGCAAAAAAAAACAAAAAAAAAAACAGTGTATAGAGTAAGGGCAGTAGAGTAGGGTATATTTCGTATATGGGGTTATATATTATATATTCTCCCTTTTTTGGGGGTATATTTCGATTTATAAATCCAATAAGAATACAATATATATTTTTGAGAAGAAAAATATATAAATATATTTTTAATCTACTCATCTGAAGCTTACATTTGATATCCCACTCAATACTAAAAAAAATTGCCTCACTGCCCATTGTCAACATAATTTTTTCAATTTATAAAAATTGGAATTTTTCACCGTTATTTTCAATGCCCCACCATAAGGTATTAGTATGAATAGGACTAGTCGTTACAGGTGGTTATGGAGGGAAGAGGCATTTGTTTTTGGGGGTGTATTTTTACTTATAAATCCAATAAAGAATGCAATTTTTTAAAATATTTATTAATATTTGTTTATACAGATATAATAAAGTTGTATTATTGAAAATTGTTTATTAAATTTTGGAGCTAAAAGCTCAATATTGGGGGTAAGAATAGCGCAGGGTGGGAAGGTAGGTCATGCTCACTGCTCACACATCAACCTGCGTGGCTGTCAGGCAATTCTTTCCAGTCCTCGATGAAACATCTTTCTGAGCCAATTCATTAACCCGGCCAACTTCACCAAACTTAACCCGGGGCTACTTACGTCTCTATTTGTAGCATGATTTCGCGCATGTGAGCAGTTTACTCATATCTACATTCAATTCTTTCCAGTCCTCGATGAAACATCTTTCTGAGCCAATTCATTAACCCGGCCAACTTCACCAAACTTAACCCGGGGCTACTTACGTCTCTATTTGTAGCATGATTTCGCGCATGTGAGCAGTTTACTCATATCTACATTCAATTCTTTCCAGTCCTCGATGAAATATCTTTCTGAGCCGATTCATTAACCCGGTGAACTTAATTAAACTTAACCCGGGGCTACTTACGTCTCTATTTGTAGCATGATTTCGCGCATGTGAGCAGTTTGCTCATATCAACATTTTCAATAATTATTAGCGAATCTTAAATGAACATGATGAATGAAAAATACAAATTTATCATATATGATTTTTACTAAAATTGTCTGTCAATGTTATTAAAAAAAGTTAAGTCAAAACACGAGTAAGGCCTATATCAAACTTTTTGATGCCTAAATAGTTATGTTTCCAAAGGCTTCTAAAAATAATATCAGGACTATATTATTATACATCATTCATTCCGTTACTAAGAATATAATTCTCTCCAAATCGTAGTTTGTAGTCTATCAATATATATAAAAAATAGCCAATAGAAACCATGTAATAAATGACAATGTTAAAAGAATGTATAATCAAAAAAAAATAAACGTAGTCAAACCCAATTATTAGGTTGGGAAGTCTTGAACAATCATTAACCATAATGGTGCATTAATTTAATTACTAGTCTGTTTGGGCCAATTTCCAGCCAAACGAAAAAACCGCGAGTCTCTAGGTGGTCCAGAAGTACTCGAGTCAGTGGGTTTTTATGGTGGTCAACCTACATTTTTTAAGGTTATCTTTTTATACATTTTGCTTTATAAAATTGTTAATAACTTTGGTTCTACTCAATATTTTTAGATGAAACCAAGCCTACAAATTGCGCAACATGTTTGCGCTTACTTCTGTAAAAAATTAATCCACTTCGTGTAACCAGTTTTGCGCCTATAAAGTCGGACAGGTGGCGACAGACATACATACACGAAGAAAGTTAAGGCCGGAAATGGTTTTTGGAATGTATAAAATGAAAAAAAATATTTAATTCTGACCAATGTTCAGACAAAACTTTAATTCTATATATATAGATAAAATTCTGTGCTAACATATTGTGCATGGTTTTCTGTTAAAGGTGTGTGCAGGAAGGTTGGGAATTGTCGGCAGGGAGAACATTCGGCTGTGAATGCTTGTGGCAACGAGGTCGGAGTTTATTCTGGCAGCTCCTTGTCGGACCAATCAAACACCAAGGTTAGGTTACAAATAGTCACTGGAACCGGTGCTTTGTGCCATTTCTCTTTGTATTAAATAATAACAATACGTCCAGTTCCTGTTTAAATTTAAATTATAATTCACAACTTAACTCCTAACAATCTTAAAACGACATTATTATGAAATCAAATAAAAAGCAATGACACCTGTTGAGAGACAGTTTATCAATAGTGTTAAAGTTTGCTGTATGTCTCTTGGTTGTCGAGATGATCGATCCACTCTCTGATCCGTGACAAAGCACTGACCTGTTACCTGCTAGTATAATTTAAGAACCACATCAAGTTTATCTACGTTTGATACGAAATATAAACTTTTTATCTCTGTTTAAATAGATGGGTAGAAAGTGATTCTTTTCGTAGTTTTATTCATTGCGCTAGCGCGTTTCATAATTCTTCACCTTATCGCACGATTAGCGTGTTTGTTTAATTAAAGTAACTTTTTTTCTGTATTTATTATTAAAATCGTAGCATTTTGCTTTGCTCGTGTGGTTTTACTACCCTCGCTATCGCTGGGGTGCAAACTCCATACTCGAATGCAAACTACTACTTCACTAGAAGCGTAATGTACCATTAAAATGATATTGAAATAAACTTATACGATTAAAAAATGTTTCCATTTTTAATAATAGTTTTTTTATTTTTTGGGTCGAGTATTTTGATTAGCTGTATTTCACCCCCATCTAGGGCTTCGTCGGGTTTTCGTATTTAAATAATAATAATATAATTTATGAAAATAAATTTAAATAAATAAAATAAATGTGGATACATGATATTTTCAAAACAACAAACCGTCATCGATTAAATAATTTTCACAAAAAGTTTAGAAAGTTACTAAAAAATAATATAATAGCTTAGGCTAGGCGCACACTGGGGGCAAAACAGTCTGCAGACTGTTTTGCCCCCAGTGTGCGCCTAGCCTTATTATAATCGATTAGTACTTGTAATCTTGGGTCGTTACATAATTTGTCTTGTTTTTTCCTTTTCAAAAACCAATTTGAAACCGAAGGCTCGGGTTTTAAAGCCGAAGACTTAGACCACTAGCGGGATTGCTTGACCGAAGCCGGCATTTGTGCTGTTTGAGACAGGAAGGGACAGCCAGCATTCGTGCTGTTTGAGACAGAAAGGGACAGCCGGCATTCGTGCTGTTTGAGACAGGAAGGGACAGGACCATTTGTCTGGGAGTGGAACTATTACCAGGTATATTGATAATGTTCCTGGTGCAGCTTTTTTCATTGTCAATGACAATTACATTGATTTATATTGAGATAAATTTAATAAATAGATCAATAAATCGAATAAATGAAAATAAAGTATGGCATTATTTAAATTAATTCCTAGAGAAATAAATGAATGAATAGAAATAGAAATGAATGAAGAAAGGAGACAGTAAGAGAAATGGGAATCGAACCCAGGATCTCTAGATGCCAAGTGTAAAACTACCGACTCAGCTACCGATGAAGAATCACGTCATCAGTCAAACGTCCATTCTGCCATTAGATCGTTAGCCAAAACCCTTTATTTTACATTTATCAATAAGGGTTATTTTATTAAGCGAGAATATCTAGATACCCCAGAGTTTCCTTTTTTCGACTACTGGAGAAAATGTTCAAAAAGTAAACTTGCGGGAAAAGCAGACATGGTTTTCTATTATATCCCCTCCTAGGTGTTTTATTGTATCAATGAGTTGAAATTGGAATTATCTTTTAAATATAATATGTAATTTAAATCAAATTATAATTATTATTAACTACGGGAAACAGACAGAGAAAAATAGACTCCAGCGCGGGGATATATACTGGAAATATAGAGGCCGGTGGTTCAAATCCCCGCGCTGGAGTCTATTTTTCTCTGTCTGTTTCCCGTAGTTAATAATAATTATAATTTGATTTAAATTAAAATTTAATCGTTCCGTAGTATGAATACTACCAAAATCGAAAAATATGAATTTCTAATTGATTGTACGAGGTACAGGTACTAATTGGGTACTTTATAATTATTCTCGATCTAGTTCTTTGTCATTAATGTTGACTTCTCAGACTTGTGGAAAAATTGAAAGCTTTAAATTCGGGTCAAGGTATCATAAACGTCAGAGAAATTCATTCTCCTGCGTAGCTTAGTTGGTTAGAGTAAAATATGAATTTCTAATATGTAATGTTTACATCCTAATATGAAGCTCTTTTTCAAGTACTAACTCCCTAACTTCAGAAAATCAGTCTAGGCTCGATTCCTCTTCTTTATTCATTTTTAACTTGAAGGAATCAAATTTCTCCAGCAGACATCTATATTATTTTAGAAATTATTATACCGTGTACACTACAGAATGTTTCCTAGTGCATCATATAGGCCAAGAATTTAAATGAAATATCTAAATGTTTTCGTTTCCGATGCTTTATAATAACTGCAACAATAATTGCATTATTAAGATTAAAATACCCAGAGAAGCTTAGTGAGCTTTCAGTTGGATCGAAGAGGCCATGGCGTCAACATCTCCGCTTATAGCACGTCCTCCATTTGCCGATTGCACAATTTATATGCTTCGCCTAGTGTGGCAAATTTATTGGTTAAAATATTACATAAATATTTTTGTTAATATTTAGAGCCTGATTAAGCCGCAGTTGGAGTAAAATATAGCTTTTTATTAGCTTACATTGTTTGTCAGGGATAAATCTTATAATGCATATTCAACCCACTTCCCGACTACCTACATTGCTGAAACCTGCTCTAATTATGTGTTAACGATGACAATACAATAATCAGTCATTCGTTTTAGAAAATCGTTTGTATAAGCCGATAAATAAACAAATTTCCGAGACATAATTTTTAAACAACGACGACCAGGGAGTGGAGTAATAGATTACAAGATTTAATGTGACGAAGACATTATATTACTAGCTGGACTCGGCTGGTAATATGTACATGAGAATAGTAATATATACATGAGAATTCCATCCTATAAATGCTTTGATGAAAGAAGCAAATTCTGTTTTTTCTTCTCTGCCGATGCGTCACGACAGTTTTTGATGAAGCGAAAAATTATCTCAAAGGTTCATCACATCTTGCGAAATTAAGTAAAATGTTGAAGAATTTTATAGAGGTAATCTAGTGTCGTTAAGACAGTTAACACTGTAAATTGAGCTTTTTTTAGCTCAGGAAAGTTTACTTACGATTTTTGAGGTGACTATGGATAGTCCATTAACAGACTGGACCCGAAGAAATGAGTTGGATCACATTCTCGGGATGAAAGATCCGCAGGATTATTTTTAGAGTTAACGTGAGACCAAGTAAAATGAAACGACCAAGTTCACGCATTATTTCAGGAACTCGATTAACTAAGTTTGTCTTTAACTTATGAGAAGGCGTCGGTATCCACATAAGAACTATTTGAGTGTTAGTGACCAAGTGAACACCTTGGTATTCATTTGAAAATTAAGCGAGAACTGATTCAATGATATTCGAGAGGAGAAAGAATCGACTGAGCTCCAAGCGAGGGATCCTTACCGACTATACGAGGGCAACCCTTAATTAGCTTACAAGAGAGAGCAACCCACTTCGGTGCCATTTAAACTGCGAAGGTAATCTGCCGCTGCATATCCCTTTTCTGAAGCGTCGCTAAAGTCGATGAGAAGGTGAGAACTGGAGAAGTTTGAGATATGACAAGGAATATGGAGAGATTCAAGTTCTCGATATAGTTCTATATTTTGAAACCATAAGTCTTGAAGACTTAAGGTAGACATTGATACCATTCCAGATGACGATTCCAAAGTTTTTGAAGAAATTCCTTAGCCCAGAAAACCATAGAAGGGCACAGTCCTAAGGAATCAAAGATCCTTGCAATGTACGAAAGATAGTTCTTCTTGTGACTTTACCTTCGAAATGGTGCACACGATAACGAAAACTATCTCAAATGGGATCCCAAATGAGTCCAAGAATTTCAGTAACCTGTGCATCTTCAGAAAATGAGAGGGTCTCCTTAAGATGTTCAGTAGAAATACTATTGAGTAGTTCTGGCACGTTTCTAGCCCACTTTCTTAATTCTAGTCCAGTGAGGCCAAACAATTCCGTTAACTCTACGAAGTTTGAGAGCGACTTCCACTGAAGATACGAAATTATCTACATAACCGCATTAAAGAAATGTTTCTGATGCTAATGAAAAGCGACCACCTTCAAATTTCACTAACTGGTGAAGACAGTGTTAAGTTTAGTACTGACCATAAGTGATAGTACTGAACAAGTACTTAGAGTGTAAGTAAACCTGGGTCTCCAAAATATACGTTGGAACTTTCTGTGAAAAATTTGATGAACCAGAGATCAGAGATGAATCATGTGTGAGAGGGAGGGAGACACCAAATCTACCCTTGATAGCCCTATAATGAATTTATACGAAGTGGGACTCACGGTGATCCTCAACAGGTCCAAGAATGATCCAACCGAACACTTCGTTAATGATTGAAGGGTAACCTTCCATCATTATTCATAGAAATGTTATAAGGATTATTATCCTGTGGCCGAACCATTGTTGGCGTCACTACGAGGGAAGTATCTAGATGAAGGAGTGAGTTGCGTAATTTACTTTATCACTCCCTGCAAGAGTTAAGAGAGGCACAATCAGAGATTGTGTGTGTACCAAAACACCCGAAAAATCTACTAAGAAAATGCTTAGTTTGATAACGCACAAGTAAATTGCGCAGAAGAATGAAAAACAGTACATTTTCCTCTCACTGATTTTAAAGGAAAGGCGGAGGGCGGTTCATATATAGGAGGTGTATAGATCGACAATGTACTACATTTGGAGTTAAAAGGCTTCTCAAATTTAACGTTAACTACGTCCAAATCATTCGATCAGGAGTAGTTAATTGAAAACTTCTGTTCTGATTAGTGACGTAATCAATCAGCTGTTGATAAGAGGTTATGTTGTTGACAATCTTGTTACTTTCAAAAAGTTTACGTGTACCTGCATCTAAATTATTTGAAATAAAATACCTAATGCTTTCAAAGCACTAACTTTATTATAAATACTTATAAATAACACTAAAATACTTTTGAAGATTTGAGAACGTGGTTGTAGTAACATAGAAAGAACCAAGACTCCTCTTGTCCTGATACCTACGCTTTAAGGTATCAAAAGATACAAAAAATTATAAATAACGAAATAAACCTAAGAAGATGCCGAGTCCTTTTTACTTCGTCTGCTGGTGGAACAGGGATACCCGCAGCCTCATAGGTCTTGTCATATGCTATCAGTATTTCCTGTCTCATCATCTACACTCTTTTCTCCAATAAGAATACTTGATAATATTTTAATGGATTCCCACCTCTTATTCTTGTACAACATAGCTTTGATCTTATCTCCAGGTTTTCTTCAATTTTTTGGATAGTTGATTTTAAAGAGGTGACATTTTCAGCTGGACATTTTTAGAATTTAGTTTTGTTATTGCTTTTGCCGTGTGAAGTAAATAATGTTTCTATAGAAAACGTCTAGTAATTTTGTAGTAATTTGCAGAACTAAAGTTTTTCTGCTGAACTAAAAGGCAAAACTTCCCTTCTCTTTATACTCAACTCAACTTCTGTGATTTACAAAACTACCACCTCGATACCCCCTCCCTATAACTTTAATTGTAATTCACAGAGCTCCCTTCTATCTCTACCTTTAACTTCTGTAATTTACGTGATCGCAGAATTCAAGACATCTTTGAAATTCACTGTAAACAAATAATAACATTTCTTCATTATGGTATTATTAGGTACTTAGTAAATAATAACGCACATCTAAAAGGAATAATCTGTACGGGCATGAGGGAGTACCTGGCTTGCCTTCGTACCAAGGAAGTTGCCGGAATGTTGCACGGGGTGAAAAGTAAAACAGTAAAAAATTGAATAATGAAAAATAATTTTTTTTTTTATCTAAATTGGGTTATTTATTGGGTAATATCCGTCAAAACTACTGATGAATAACATTACATTAATCGTTTGTAAAGCATTTTGAATTTTTCTTTTTAAAGCTTTTAAATCGTCTTGTACAACATTATCATAATCCATTTCTTTCATATAACCCCACAGGAAAAAATCGAGAGATGTGACATCGGGAGATCTATGTGGCCATGCTATTGTGCCATGCCTTCCAATCCATTAGTCACCAAAATTATTATTTAACAATTTTTTTACACCTATTGTGGAATGGGCAGGACAACCATTATGATGAAAGTACGCTGTTCTTCTGAATTCTAAATATTCTGTTTCTTCCAAAAGTAATTGTTTAGTAGTTCTAAGTATGAATTATGGTTCAATGTTTGGTCTAATAAATATAGACCTATTACTTTAGATGGCGTAAGTGCGCACCAAACATTTACTTTTTTGGAACGAAGTTCCTTATGGCACTTTACATTACAGCGTCTGGAGCCCGGGAGTGAATCCGAAAAAAACGACCGTCACGAAATCGACCGATGACGATAACTTGAGTAAAAGTTGACCGATTTAGTTGAAATTCGGTATACGTGTTTATTTTACCAATGCCCAGGTCGAGGTCGTTGGACAACGGTATCCGCCCAAGCGTTCGCGCGCAGCGCTCGTGTAAACGTAAGCTTAAATTGAAAATTGGAATTTTAGAACGGGAAAAATTTTAACTTCATCTATTTAACGAGACTAACAAGTTCTCTCTAAAATGATTTTATAATATCCCTTACTTGTAATTATAACCATCTTTGATGGTTATAATTACTTCTTTGATTCCTTCTCCGTTCTGTTTTTTATTTTCCTTTATAGCCATAATAACACCTCTTCCAGTTCTATGTGAGTTCCATACTTTCTTCACACTTTCATTATTTTCCAAGGTTTCCTTTAATTCTACCGGCTTCTTCTACTCACCCCAATCCTTGATTCTTTCCTTAATTGTTTTTGACAGATCTGCAAACTCTGCACTGTCCTTTCCACAACCTTTAATTTTTCTTCGCTTATAAAGATACTTTCTAGTATCTTTTGTTTTCTTGTAGGTGGTTTATTTTTATGTGCTAATATGAGGTCTTCAATCTTCAGACTCTTTCAAACTTGTTACTACTTTGCTGGTGAACTCTTCGACTTCTAGTTCTCCACCCACTTTATTTGTTAACTTATTCTCTATGTTTGCTTGAAAAGTTTTTATTTCATTTTCATTTAATTTTAAATTTTTATGCTTTTCTTATCTTTCCACTTTTACCATATAATGTTTATTTCTAGCTTTGCTCTTATTGCAATATGATAACTGCCTAAATTAATGCTACTATCTGTTTCAATATCTAGGATAATAGATTTTTCTTGTTACAGAGAAGTCTATTTGGTTTTTCCCCCTTCAGGACTTATCCACGTCCACTTTTTATTATCATCTTTTAAGAAAAATGTATTCATAACATACAGTTATTTGCTTTGAAATTCGACGAGACGATCTCCTCTTCGGTTTCTTTCACCTAGCCCGTGATTTCCTACAATGTCTCTTTCTTTTCCTTTCCTTATTTAACTATTACAGTCTCCCATGACCATAGTAATAGAGCATCTGTCTTCGTATAAGGCTGTCTGAATATTATTATAAAACTCTTCTACTTCTAGGTCGTCAGCGTCGGTGGTGGTGCATATACCTGCAACAATTTTATTCTTCCTCCTCCTTTTCCATTTTCTAATTTCCAAACGATTTTCGACACACGATGTGAATAGGATTTTAGACTTACATTATTCTTTACCCTTTTTGGAATTGATCAAATATAACTCCATCAAATAAATTTCCATTCACATATAACTCAATTTCCTCTGACAAGTCCTGTAAAGTTTTGTGTTCCTCCTTACTTCACCCGGACCTAGAACATCCCACTCTCTTCCTTTTACTTCTTCTAGAAGTTCGCATTTTTTAAGTCGTCTTTCAAGCTAGTGATAAGTTTAATGAGTGTATAATCAGCCATATTATGCATTAAATTTAAATTACCTAATCAAACTAAAAATATGCTGGTTAAAGGAATTTTTTATTATTATATTATTACTCTATCTACTATCAATAATTGGTTTTTAGACTAAAATCCTACCAATGGTATTGTATTATTTATAATAATAGAAATTACTATTATCTGATTATCATCATTTTTCTTTAAATTATATTTTAAACACATTATGTTAGTAAAGCAATATAATCTATCTTAAAAATTACTTAAGTATTTCTAACTATTATTATTATTTGATAAATTAAACATAAACATTTTAAAATAAACATTTCATTTTTCAGAATTATAATGGAAACAAACTCATTAACGCGCTTGTACTTGTTAATGTTTAAATTTTTCCTCCAAAATATCATATTCTATCACTTATTACACCAGTATCTGTTTACACGAGTAAATCTTCCATCGCTTTCTTAATTCCATATTTACTTAATTCCCCCTGTAGCTTTTTACATTAGATAATCTTTATTGGCTTCTATTTTTACCATTTTACCCTGTAGAGATAGATATTGAGAGTGCTGATTTTGAGATAATTAAGGAAAATGGTAATAATGTAAAATATAATAGTAAAATTAATTAGATAATAATTGTTATGCGTAGTTTAGTTGACTGGATGGTGTTATATTGTTCAGCTTAGCTTGCAAATACAAATATACAGGGGGGACAAACAAAACCGCCCTTTTTTGAACACTTATAGCTCAGCTTCTATAGTAGATAGAGGTATGGGGTTTGCGGGGTCTGAAAACTACATTCTTCTACTTTAAATTTCCTTAAGCCTTGTAAGAGAATTGCCCAGACTTCATTCCTTACCTAAATACAATTGATTACTCTGTCTGGGGTTTGTAAAAACAAAGAGTGCACGAGGTAGGCAGAATAAAGGACGTTGATGAACTTCGAAAGAGGATTCTTCGTGCCTGAGATGATGTGCGTCAATGAACTATTGCTGGGACCCGGACGACTTTTTTTAAGACCCTATTTCAATCCTTCATTGCATGGCTTTCACCCAATAGTTTTTAAGTGATAGATATGAAATTTAAAGTAGAAGAATGTAGTTTTCAGAACGCAAACCCCATATCTCTATCTATTACAGATGCTGAGCTATAAGTGTGTTTTTTTGCCCACCCTGTATATATTTCTTTGTACTGACACTTCTATAAAAATAATCTAAGCTCCACAATATAGGTATATATAATGATAATTATTACACACAATAAATACACACTGGTGGTATTTCATCACTGAAAACAGTTGTAAGTCTGAAACGATCGGCTGACTATTATTTAAATTTATATTGTAGTTAGACAGTAAATGTTTTTTAAGTTAAACCACCAGTGTGTTTTTATTCAAGTATGTACAAATTTATCAATATGTTAGATTACCATAAAATATCGGTCAACACAACCGATTTTACAGAGTAGATTGTATATGCAAATATAAATATTGTGAACAATTTCATTTATTTTACTGTGAAGAGCCGAATAAATTAAAGAGAAAGAGTAAAAGAAATGTCTATCCCGTAAAGCAGGGGTCTCCAAACTACGGCCAGTGAGACGTTTTTATTTTGGCCCGTCGCGCCACAAAAGACGTTAACGTATAAACCTAAACAATGCAAAGTTATAAGTTCTCCATAATCAAATGCCATTTCAACCATTCAAAAAGATCAGCACGAGTCTTATATACGTTTTTTGGCCCAAATGGATATGGTTTATGAGCTTATTATCCATATTTAACATTAAAAAGTCCGCTAGCTAAATGCTGCTTACTTCATCCGGCCCGCTATGGACCATCTTATCCAGATCCGGCCCTTCAATCAAAATGATTGGAGACCCCTGCCATAAAGGATCGACACTTTTGTGAATTACAGGTTTCCCTCCTATAACAAACAAACTGGAAGAAAATCGATCCGTTTGCTCTGAATGTCTTTGGAAATGTTGTAGAAGATTTGTTGTCAATTAGTAATTTGATTTATTTTTGTTTTAACTAGGATAAGAAGAGGAGAATCCGGGCGAGTAGACGATGCAGATCAAAAAGCTTTCATCAAAGCCTCATCTAACTAATCAATAGCACACTCTATTTCTCTATACTAAGAATTTCAAGGTAATCTTAAATAGTGTCACCATTATGTGTATCATACTCGTTGTGAAATCCTTTTTGTGGACCATTTTTTGTATAACCTTGCAATTTGGAAATGTTACTTATTGTGACTTAAATAGTTTCTGTGAGTTTTTTTTTTTAAATTAAACCCTTTAAGAGTTAAAGTGTTAAGTTAAACTAAATATAGAGGGGGGGGGGGGGGGGGGGAGTAAAAATTGGTTATGGTTATGAGGAAGTATATTTTTTATTTTTAAGGAAAAGTTTTACTCCTGAGGACATAAATGTATATGTTTCGATATCGACCCCCTAATCGGCGTGTTTTAGTTTACACAAAATATATATATTAAAAATATGTTCGGCTAGTGAAGTGCTGTTCTTAGTCCTAGTCTTAGGTAGTTTAGTCTTCACGCAGGGGAATATAAAACGTGCAAACCCACCAACATCGAATGATCGAGCTATCATAATACTTTCCAAATCAATTTATGTTTGCGGCGGAGCAACAAAAATGAAAAAAAAAAATTATTCCTGACAGAGGAAATTAAAAGGTAATACATATCTACTTCCGAAGCATAAATACAAACAACACTTAAGAAAAATAAGAAATAATAGATTAAAAGAAAACTAAGAATTAAGTTCTCTAGGAGGCTGTTAAAAAGTCCTATTAGAAAGGAGCTGGAACCAGTGGTGGTAGTGAGGAATAATAAACTGACTTAGACCATGTTGCGGGTTCATCGACCAACCAAGAATGACCTAATATATGGCCGCCAGCAGGTTGCTGCCTTGGATAATGTGTTGGGAATGTGCATTTAACTGGGCCCTTATCATTATTAAAATCAGTGGTGCGCAATGAAACTGCACTGTATTTAATCTATTATTATTATAATACACTAACCTAGTTCTGCAAAGTAAGGGAAAAGGCCTAGCAGGTACTCCTTATGGAGCAAATAAGGTCAGCCTCTGATAAATCAGGGAAACCTACGGCCAGATTAAGCAAACTTATAGCACATGTTGGTGGACCCACCTAATCAAAACGCCTTTTGCTGATGTATATCATGTCCTACGGGGCTGAGATTTGGGAGAACGCAATGAGGACCGAGACTATGGGCAAATGGACCTTCTCGTTGTTCTCATTAAGGACCTTCCTCAGTGGTATGATTGAAACCACGGATAAGTAAACTACTTCCTAACCCAGATGCTGTCAGGTCATGGCTTATTCCGAGGCTTATTTAGGTAAACCAGAGAGCCCTAAATGCAGGTATTACTTTGACCCAAAATACGACGCAGAACACACTTTCTTCTCATGCTCAAGACGGAAATAAGAAAGAAGGGCTACGTGCTATCTACGTGCTATTTTCTTTGGACACTATTGCCGACAAAATGACTGAAAAGCAGGAGTACTGGGCAGAAATAGCTTCCTTCGTGGAGAAATTTCTAAGCCAAAAGAAGGTTGACGAGAATGCGTGGGACCTAGATAAACAGCAGAATCACCTAAAAATAGAAGGAAACAAGTAAAGTCCCGAAGGGCTAATGAGATGGCACAGCTTGGAAGTAATGTGCCAAACAGTCTCCAAGTTGGATTGCCCAGAAGAAAAGGGCATGTGGTTTTTCTGGGTCTCTGTCATTTAAACTGAACCTCACATCCATCTAGTTGCAGCTTCCCACAGTCCCTCCTTGGAACAATAGTGAAGAGTGGTATCGAGACCGGTCCTAACCTAAATACTTAATACTATGATTAAAATTTAAATCTTAGTCTCTAGAGTCTTTAAGGATTATCATTAAAAAACATTTTTACGTTCTGGTGCGGGTTAAGGGTTAGTATTAATCTTGAGCAACTTTTACTTCATGAACGCGATTTGACTATATTTCGCTTTTCTCCGAGGCATAGACATCCCTGAAACATTATTTATTAATATATCGTATAATTTAAAATTAGGTAACATTTGAATTAAGCTTTTAGCGAACATAGGGCTTTGAGTATCAATTTTAAAATATGAAAAATATACCAGAGAAGTGTGCGCGCAAGATACTTTATTGTACAACGTAACAATAAAATCCACCAATTAACTTGGCTTTGTCTTTCTACATTTTTTTTTTACATATTATCTCCTGTAACATCGTTGTTGTATATTAATTGAATAAATATTGAAAATTAAATCATTTTAAACAGAAGAACAAACAATACAAACAAATAACAAGGGTAACCTGTGTCGAACCTTCCCATTTATATTTTACGCATAATTTTTGAATAATTATGATATAAAAAAGGAGAATGTAAATTACCTTTTTTATTTATAATATTTTATTGTTGGGCATTTCTTCTGGTACTTTCCTTTAATAGGAAAGGACCTCCGAGATCCACGGCACAGAGGAAGAACGGACGGTTAAGTGTTACTCTAGCGGTAGGAAGATGGCCCATAGGTGGGTTGGCGATATTACTTCTGAAACGGCTACATCTGACACAGCGGGAAATAATTTTACGGATAACTTGTCTACAATTTAGAATCCAAAAGAGTTTAATCATCAAATCTTCAAGAATGCGAGAGCCAGCGTGAAAGTAAACATTATGAGAATGATTAATAATAAGAGCGGTCAGAGAGCTAACGTTACCGAGGTAAAGCGGATGGTTAAAATCATAAGACATTGATCTATTAACTAACTAACCTCTGACTCGAAGCAATCCTGATTCATCAACAAATGGAGAGACAGCTTGGATCTAATGTAAGCTAGACTGCTTAAATAATGTTTGCTTTGTTTCTATTTTAAAATAAAACTGCTGGTCTGAAAGAATACAACATAAAAGAGCACTTTTTAATTAAGGAACAGTGAGAGGGCCGGAAAGGCGTTCTTGAGGCGAGCGGATATTGCGGATGTAACGTGAAGCTTACTAAAAGAAGAATATTGATTTATCCAGTCCGGAGGTGGGACAGAGCAATCAGTAGACGTGGTGGTAACCAATGATTGAGGCGGATAACAGGCAATTTATCTAGAAGAGAATCAAATAAGGTAAATAATCCTTCAAGAGTATCTGAACCAGCAAACAAATCGTTGACGACGGAGTTATCTAGAATAACTTCAACTGCTTTAGGATATTTGTGGCCTTCATCATGTACAAGTAGAATAAGACAACAGTAAGAGAAAAAAGAAGAAGGACCTAGTCTGTAAACAACGGTGCAAAAAGTCATATTCTTCTAGTGGCATGTTATGATCTCGAAATAGTATAGGAACTTCGGGAAATAGTATTATCAAATGAATTTCCGTTGATCGTCATCTAAAATAATATACCAGTACATCTAGAGACGTCACAGCAAAACCCAAACTTTTCAATTCGAAAATTCCATAAAACGTCTGAAACTTCATGCTGTAATTTAGGTCCGGTAAACAGAACATCGTTCAAAGAAGATCCTAAATTTTTAGCCGAACCACCACACACAATGCGGGTCGGCATAGTAGGTGAGTTAGCATTATAAATACGGAATACAATATTCTTCTGGACTGGCAGCTTTTTTTCATATGATCAAGAGCCTCAAATTCTTTTAAGAACTTGACACATTCGTTTTTTAGACTTGGGTGTTATCAAAAGCTGGTCTCAAAAATACGTGTGGTGTCATGGGACACCCGGTAGGAACGAAGTTCCTTACGCTTTATATTAAATATAAATTATATAATTACAGTGCTAAGTATATGATACTGCTAACTACTTATAAATGGCGGAGTTAGAATAAGAGACAAAATTAAAAGTAACTATTTGTACAAGCGGAGTTAAGGCAAAATTAAAAGAAAAACTTTTTATTATCTTTGAAAAGAGCGTCTTACAATAAATGATGTATTGTAAATTGAGAAAAAAGTTAATTTTGATTAGTTTATAGTTAAAGCATATGGTTGTAGAGAAGAAAATAACTGTCCCATTAGACCTCCGTCGGCGAATCTCCAATTTAAATATTATCATAAGTCTGTACTTGTACCCTTTCAATTAATTCAGTGTGAAATGTGGATCCTTAAGGGTAATATGAATTAACAACTCTCAATTCGGTGGCAACGTTTCGGCCCGGCAAGCCATTTTCAAGCCTAGAAGTGAAAACTTTATTTAGAAGAAACGTCATGTTACTACATACATATTGTGAAAATTACTGTAACTAGTCAAGTAATTTTCACAATATGTATGTAGTAACATGACGTTTCTTCTAAATAAAGTTTTCACTTCTAGGCTTGAAAATGGCTTGCCGGGCCGAAACGTTGCCACCGAATTGAGAGTTGTTAATTCATATTACCCTTAAGGATCCACATTTCACACTACATTAAATATTATAATATAAAATATAAATCACCAACACTAAACACATTCTGCTTGTATCAGGTTGAAATTTTACATGCCTGTTTCAATTGTACTTTAGACGATGTGTATCAAGGTTTATTGAAATCGTTACGTTAGAACGTAAGATATCGGTAAAAACGTTGTTTTCTTTATTTAAAACGTTTAGGTCCGCTTTAATAAATTTAGCGATCTTTATCACTTCATAGCAGTGTCGGTGTTCGTTTTACTAAAAAAACATATTTAAAAAAGTTGTTTGTCTCATTAAATAGATGATGTTAGAATTTTTTTCCGTCCAAAAAATCCGAATTTTAAATTTGAAGCTTACGTTTACGCGAGCGTTGCGCGTGAACGCTTGGGCTGATAACGTTGTCCAACGAACTCAGCCTGGGCATTGGTAAAATGAACATTTGTACCAAATTTCAACTAACTCGATGATCTTTTACTCAAGTTATTGTCATCGGTAGATTTCGTGACGGATTTTGCGTGACGGTGATTTTGGTCGTTTTTTTCGGATTTACTCCCGGGCTCCAGAACGTGCCATAAGGAACTTGGTTCCAATAATAAGCCTTTATTAAAACAATAATATCAATTCACTTTATGTTAAATAATTATGCACAAGCATTTTAGTTCAAAGTTGTTTTAAATCGGCATATGCCGAGGCACCTCTTATCGGATTGGAGTTTTTATCCCGATAGACCCACAACCTCAGGTATCTAGACTTTTTAGGGATCACCTTCATCAATATGGGTTATTGATGAATTGATGATCAATACGGGCTATACTAAGAATAAAAGTATCTATACTATAACATTATTTAATATTAAAACATTTATTGCTTCCGAGCTAACCGAAGGTAACGGAAGCATTGTGTTCACTTTTAAGAACGAAAAAGTTTTATGTCTCCGATTTTAAAAATTCAAAGACAGAAATCCGTTTCAGACATCAGGGAACATTTTTGGTTCCGTGTCGGTCTGTCTGTCGGTCTGTGTCCGCGAATCTTGAAACGTGCGACTATAACTTGATTAAATGTCGACCGATTTTGATGAAATTTGGTAGATATGTTCATTTTACCAATGCCCAGGACGAGTTCGTTGGACAACGTAATCCGTTCAAGCGTTAACGTGAACTTCAAATATAAAATTGGAATTTTAGGTCGGGGATTTTTTTTTTTTTTTCTTTTTTAACTTTTATTTGAATACTGCAACTACAATACATAATTGTTATAAGCAATAAATATCTAAGAATATGTGGCTTGAAGGAACATGATGTAAGAAACTATCAAGTGATAGCACTTACTGACCGACAGATTTTATTGATATAAAGGAAGTGAAAATAATATAAACTAAATAAATAAAATATATTTCAGTTATCTAAGAGGTCTCGCGGCCACTGCCTCTTCAGGCGTCTAGTCGGATTGTCGGGAATGGACCGGGAAAACAGACTGTGGACTAGTGGATTAGAATGGTCGGAAAGGGAATCGTGGAAGGATTTGTATCTGGATATGGCTAATTCTCGGACAAAGGGTACTTTGAGGTCATTATGAAGGATAAAATTGTATACAAGGAAGGGAGCGTCAGCTATTGTTCTTAGGATTTTGGATTGAAGAGATTGGATGCGATAGGAATTGGAAGGCTTGGTGCAACCCCAGAGTTCTATGCCATATGTCCTTGTGGGTTTAATTATTGTGTTATAAATAAGTACTTTGTTCTGCATGTTGAGTTTAGACGTGTTTTGTAAGAGTCTGTGTAAGAGTTTATAGCGTGTATTGCATGTTTGACGTATATGTTTAGTGTGATGTGCCCATCTTAGACGACGATCTAAGTGTAGCCCCAGGTAGCGGACGGAACTGGAATGAGGAATAAGGATTTGGTTTAGGGTAACTGGTTCACACACACCATGCCTTAGAGCGAAGGTTACGTGGGAGCTTTTTGTTTCGTTTACTTTAATTCCCCATTTCTTAAACCAGGTTTCTAGGAGAAGAAGGTGCTGTTAGACATGATCAGAGGCTTTACGAGGAGACTTATTTGAGGGTAGGATACATTTATCGTTAGCCGGCGTGCCATACCCTATCGAAAGCCTGGGCTTCATCTAGGAAGACAGCCGAACAATACTTTTTTTGCTCAAGAGCAGAGGAAATTACATCCACAACTCAGTGGCACTGTTGGACGGTGAAGTGGAGGGAACGGAAGCCAAGCTGGTGATCAGGAATGATTTTAAGGGATTCTATTAAAGGGTTTATGCGGCGTAGGAGAAGCTTTTCGAGGATTTTTCCTAGTATAGGGAGGAGACTGATAGGGCGGTAGGAAGAAGGTAGATGGGTTGGTCTTCGAGGTTTGGGTATCATTATTATTTTGGCAAACAAAAAACAAAAACAAAAAAACAAAAACAAAAAAAACAAAAACAAGCAAATAAAAAAAAAATTTGGGAAAAAAATCAAACTTTCATCTATTCAATGAGACAAACATTTTTTTTAAATACAATTTTTTAGTAAAACCAACAACGACACCGCTAAAGAGTGTTAAAGATCGCTAAAAACTATTAATAGTTTTTACACAATAAACAATATAACAATAAAATAATATAACGTTAATGTTAATACACAATAAGTACATGATAGGATGCGAGGAAGCTATGTTCCACACTAATCGGCAATCTATTTTTGTTTGATTACATTTAAATGTGTCTAGCCAAAGTTTATTAACTCGTTTATAATTATGATTTGATGTATTTTTATGTTTCTTAATTATTCAAATATGCCTAAAATCTCTTTTTGTCTTTTATTTAGTTTCTATAGAGGAAAACTTGACAATGTATGTCACTCATTTCTATCTTTTGCTATTGTCTGCCACAAACTTTTCCTATCTTTAACCTGTGCATTTCTTCATCCCATCTTAGATTCGGTCTCCTTTGATTTTTTTTCTTGTCTCTAGGACACCACGACATCATTTCTTTAGTATATCTTTCATCCTTTACTCTAACAATATGTCCACTCCATTTCAATTTTCTCTCAGTCATAATCACACCGATATCTAGCTTTGTTTGATTCCTAACCCATGTATTTGTCTTTCTATCCTTGTTGCGTTCCCTCATTTTCTTTATCACTTTTTCCGGTAGTGACAAGTCTCACATCCGTAGATCATTACAGGTAATACACAAGCATTCCACAGTTTTCACTTTGAGTCCATACATACTTTCGACCTAAATATTTATTTATATTTATTAAAACTTCTCCATCCTAGTCCTATCCTTCTTACAATTTCTTTCTCGCTTTCTCTTTCCTTAATATTTATTAGACTTCCTAAATATATATATTCCTTTACTTCTTTTATCTTATTATTCTCTACATTTATTTCTCTCTCTTCTTTTATATTCACTAACATTACTTTGTTGTTTTATTTAAATTAATTTCTAATCCTATTTCTACTCCTTTTTTCTCAGGTAAGTTGTTGTTCTAAGCAACGTTACCAGCAAACATGAGGATGTTATATAATATCATCTATTCACTTTGATTCCTTTTCCATCCCGATCCAGTTGATTACAAGCTCTTTCCAATATCTTAATAAATAATTTCCCTGACAAAACATCTCCTTGTCTAATTCCTGTCTTTACTTTGATTTTTCCCACCTCCCTGTCGTGTATGTACATATGTGGCATGTATTCCACTGTCCTTAAGGCATCCAATAACATGCATCTTCAAAACTGAGTCGAAGGCCTTTTTGAAGTCCACACATATTAACACTAGAGAAAAGTTATAATCTTGAGTACGTCTAATCATTTGCTTAACGACGAATATATTATCTAGGGTAGACATGTTTTTCCTAAACCCTGTTGGTGTTTCTTGTATATATATCTCTATTAAGTTCATGTTCTATCCTGAGTGATATTATGTTCATAAATATCTTGTATATAGCTGATAGTAAGGTTAGTGGGTGATAGTTTTCTACATTTAGTTTGTCACCTTTCTCGATTACACGGGGCAACAAAATTTAGTTTTGTTGCCTATGTGGGTTAATCACAAGGAGTGGACATGGACACTTCTTATTGAATGGCTTTTAATAAAAACTGTTCATGATGAACATTCGGTTTCCCTCAGCGAATTCCAGTAGATATTTACCTATATCGTTTTTCTCTCCATATCCATATTTACCAATGGCTTCTCCATCACCACCTACTTTTTTCCAACTTCATCATTAACACAGCGATAAAAAGCATAAGTTAATTTAAATATGGTATATAAAGCGAGGAAGCTATGTGCCACACTAATTGGCAGGCAAATAAGTGAATTTATTTTATCACTAATAATGAGAAATGTATAACGAGACATTTTTTTTTGAGTGTCTTGGACCGATTATTAGTTTCTCATATATGTAGAATATACGGGAATGATTTAATGGTGTGAAAATTCGAATGATGGGTTGTTACATTTTTAAGTCTCCTAATTCCAAAACACATTGTTTTGGAATTAGGATATATATATATATATATATATATATATATATATATATATACATACACACACTTTCACACACATATATATATAAATATATAATATTTAATTTTCAAATTTTTATTTATATTTATTTATTTTTATTTTTTGCTTTATTTAAAAGGAGTTATTTTATTTTTATAGGCTACTAGACAATATTAAGTTATCAACTAAGTTTTAATGTATTTGTTTTGCAGAAGCTGGCAGGCAGATGATGGTAGCTGAGTATTGTGTTCGACACAACGATTCTCCGATTACCGGAGAAACAGCGCAACTTTCACCCGTCTCTCCTAGAGTTAATATTATCGACAACGGGCTTGGTGTCGGTGTGAACGAGAACATCATTAATCTTTGTGATTCGAACAACAACGATAGCGGTTTGAAGGGACTTCCTTCCAATGTGTGTGTCTCGAAAAAACCCGGATCGGGTTTTATCGTGGTAGACCAAAGGAACTACACGGTGTCTTCACGGGAACCGAGTGAGCCCCCAACTCCATCGCCATCATCTCCCTCCTCGGAAAATTTCCAAAATGGTTATGATGTGCATTCGCATCTTCAGAGGAAAGATTTGTTTACCCAGAGGAAACAAAGGGAATTCATCCCTGACAACAAGAAAGACGAAAACTATTGGGATCGGAGAAGAAGGAATAATGAAGCTGCTAAGAGGTCCAGAGAGAAGCGCAGGTATAACGATATGATTTTGGAACAGCGAGTTATCGAACTCAGTAAGGAGAACCATTTTTTAAAAGCTCAATTAGTGGCGATAAAAGAGAAGTTTGGCATCTGTGGGGAGTCAGTTATAAATTTGGAGCAAGTGATGTCGACTTTACCCAGTAATGACCAAGTTTTAAGCTTTACTAAACGTTCTAAGTCAAACCCTACACAGGGTTCATCACTGTTATATCCCTCGGCTTCGGTGCCCATACCCACGCCAGTAATCCATAGAACGTCTAACAGCGGTATGATGTCGCCACATCAATCTATACATCCTGCATATCAAGATCAGGACAGTTACCAAAGTAACGAAAGGTTTCCTGCATTCAACTTCAATCCAGTTTTACCTCCGCTAAACCCACCCATGTTAGAAGCGACGGGAAACAATGTCCTAAACTTGAGCCGCAGTCGACTTTTAAATTTACAAGAATATTCTCCGGTAGAGTCCGTAACCACAGGAATCTCGGAAGCTCCAAACATGTCTCCTCAAAACAGCCTTCCACATAAACTGAGGCATAAAAGTCATATTGGTGACAAAGACGTGGCCGCGACAGCATTGCTTTCCTTGCAGAATATCAAGCAAGAGTCACCCTTTCACAGCAGCCCTCCCTGGGATGGAGAAGGTAGCAGCGACGAGAGAGATTCTGGCATTTCCTTAGGTGCTGAGTGGTTGCTATCGACACCCCATAATAATGAATTTGAACATTGTAACAAAACATTATCTCCCCAAAGCCAAAATGTCGAACCGGAGCAAGAATCCCACTTGAAATCCCAAGTGGCTAGATTAGCCTCAGAAGTAGCAAGCATAAAACATTTGCTTTGTGCAAAAAAAATGCAGTCTACTTAAAAATAAAAGTTGTTAATTCCTTGATGTACTTCAGTGGTTTAACAATTTCACTTCTCAATGCTATAACATATTGCAAGAAAAATCTAAACTTACAGCAACAACAATACACAATCCATCCAACTTGGTTATGTATGTTTTTAAATTCAGACTGAATAACTCAATTATTTTTACTTGTTATTGCATACATACATGTTGGAGACTATCATAAAACTACAAACCTTTTTATTAATAAATTAAGGAATGCCAGTAACTGCTGTTGCTAAATACACAATTACAAAGAAGAGAAATAGCTCTATTTGGTTTTATAATTAAATTATTATGATGATTATTATATGAAAACTAATTATAAAGGAATGCAGGCAGAATATAATTAAGCCAGACGCTGGAAATGGGAGCAAAGACTCCACTATGTGCTAGTTTGGCAAGTATCCCTTATCTAGTTACGAGTGCTGGAATTTTCGGCCCTCTAGGTATTGCACAAACCTATGTTGCTGATAGGACTGATGAAAATCATCCTTCGTCAAAGCTCAATTGATAAGAGCATTTGTTTAGAAATCCAGAGGTCAGTGCCGATGAGCATTTTAATCTCCCTGTCTATTTCATTTTACTTTGATCAAGATAATTATTCTAAACGCAAATTGCGTAATTAATGCTGTTACTTTCAAAAAGTAATTCTTATATAAAATTGGTTGGATATAAATAGCTCACTGCTGCTAATGGAAGTTAGAGGAATTGAAGCGGAGATTTTTTATCACCTAAGGGTGTGTATACCCTCGGGCCTCGGGTGATGTATGCCCCATCAATATGGATTTTCAATTTCATTGTAGGAAAACATTTAAGACAAATATAACATCATAAGCAGTCATAGCTGTTCAAAAACACTTGTTTTCTTTGTATTAAATTAGATGGCTGGCCAAGCTGGCATCTTAATCTACAATATGTTATCAACATAACTCTTTTCCCCCCTATAAGTTGTTTGAAATCATTAAAGTATCTGAGCACTTCAGCTTTTTTTGTTTTTTAATTAAATGCGCATAAAAAATATTTAAGAATTGCAAAATATATCAAATATATTTGCGTCCTACAGGGGATCTAACATTTTAAAAATATTTGTTGTAGAAAAAAAATGTAATTAAACTAAAAAATTTGAATAACGTTGTGTACCCCATTTATTTGTTACATGTTCTAGTGAAGTGCTCAGGTGAAACACATTTTGTGAATACGATGTTTTAGGCAGGAAATGTTGGAATTCACGAAGGAAGTAACATAAAACGTGATTGGTGCAAAATAGGGGAAATGGTGTATCGTGATAGAAGGATTTTGATCTCTGTGATCTTGATTAGGGTGTGTATAGTCTCGGAGAAATACTCGCTTTAACGTTACTTAAGCTATTTTCTCCATTTTATATATTATTTTATAAATGTAAATAAAAATATTATAATGTTCTCCGACGTCATATTAGACTGAAATTTATGTGCTAAAATTAGTGTTGCCTACTGAAAAGGCACTTCGCACATGGGGAGGGAATGCCAACTGCAGTAATAATCTGTTATTGTACAATAGAATTTGACACATCGTTCGCATTGTAAACTGGTCTCGTACAAGTTCGGTTCTATACTTACAATTAACCAATGTCAATAACATTTAATAGTTAAATATTTGTAAAGCTACAATGTTTGTTACATTTAACGAGCATGTAATAATTCGATGGTGAGAATTGAGAAAATGTATTTAATATATATTAGTGTGTAAAGAAATTACAATATCACAAATGCTTGGCAGCTGCCAAGCTATATTGTGCGCGCCCTGGTTTCGCATCTTTTGAACCTTATAAAATATGCTTTTTTGTAAATATTTATAATAAAATTATAACAATATTTAAACTCATATGTGATTTTCTCTTTTTACCTCGGTAGTGTTGTATCTATACTATAACGTCACCAAAACCCAAACGCTATATTTTGCTTGACGGCCGGTTTTCATTTGAAATGGAGATGATATGGGGCTTATTTGGTTAAGTTTTGGTTTTTAAACTTGTTCCTCCTTACAAATCAATGACCTCATCTCATCACATCAGTTCATCTGCCGTTTGTGTAAACTGTAATAATTATTAATCAGAAAAATTATAGCTTTGAGTCACAGATCATTTAAATTGATTCTAAGCTAGTGTTGCCATTCCAATCGCCCAAACTCTGCAACTATTGTAAATAGCTTTGAAATCCTCAGCAAAAACCTATCCGTGAAAAGAGGGCCAAGTTCCAGACCTCCACCCAAAAATGTCAGCCTATCGAACTAGTGATATCTACATTGTGGCCAAGTCTGCTTTATCTTTAGTCCATAACCTCACTTCCCTCCTACTTTCATGAGCAAGACTACTCTTTTATTTTTATTGCTTAACAGTTGGCCAGTTTCTGAATTATAATAGCCTGACTTTTTGGGAGGGGGTCTGGAACTTTTTTTCTTATGAGTACTATTCTTCATATTACCCTCGTAGCTCCTATGTGGCTACACATGATACTGATGTTTTATGCCTCATTCGAAAAAGTAGGACTGAAGTGAGGTTATGGACTAAAGAAAGAGCAGATTTGGCCACAATGCAGATACAACTACTTTGATAGGCTGACTTTTTGGGTGGGGGTCTGGAACTTGGTCCTCTTTTCACGGTTAGGTTTTTGCTGAGGATATCATTCCTTTTTCTGGCTTATGCATCGTGGTGTCGACTTGATTTTTTATGAGGCGCTAGAGGGAGCAAGGCTACTGTATTCTCTCCAAATATACAGTAAACCAACAAAGAATAATAACCCGGGTATAGAGTATTTTCAATGTGTGATATTATTATTCTATAAAATGGTATAAAAGTTTTAAACAATTTACAAAAAAAAAAAAAAAAATGAAATAGCCTTTAAGTACAAATCGAGGCCTTTTAAATGATATGCAACTCACAACTTTTAAAAAAGTTGCACTCAGGAAAAAGTTTAATCTCATGTTCTCATCAAATTAAAAAAAATTCAATTTTTGGGATCTTTCCTATCAATTTCACGGCTGTAGCTACAATTATGCCAAATTTAAAGTTTCTAGCTATTCTGGAAGTCACTTATGATTTTGAAGATGAGTGAATCAGTAACATCCAGACTGTTGGAAAGGCTGAATATTAAAGGCTCAATTTTTTACAGTGCCCTAAGGTACAGCATAATCTATTTTCAAATTTCAGAAGGCCATCTTAAGAGGAAGCAGAGATATGAGGGTAAGAAAAACGGGGTGGAAAAATTGGTTCAAGTAAAGATACACTGCGTACTTTCTGGAACTTGGCCTTGCGCACTGCCGTGCGCTCAGATAAGCATTTTAATTTCAACGCTATATTTGTATAAAAGCCGGACTGAAAAATCTGAGAGGGTTTTTGCAAGGACAGTGTGATTATTTCCTGCCACCTTTCTCAAATGCTGTAAAACAAAATGATTAGGCATTTCTTAAAATACTCTTCTCTGGGGTAGCTTTAGCAATGTAAGTGCAGTAAAGCTTTTCCCATCTCTTTAATCAAGGGGATCGACCATTTCTCCATATAAATTCAGCAATAACTAGAAGTTATGTTTTTTCATGGGAAACAATCAGTAATTGTGTGTTTTTTCAAAGCTACATTGTGGCACTGAATAAACATTGCCTTATAAACTTCCTTTTTACGTACACCCAAAGAAAGAAAGACTTCAGCTAATTAAAAGTTTACGCCCCAAATGAGATCTAAAGCCTAGTCGCACTAGAATTATTTTTTGGATTCATTATCTCATGACGGAATCCCGGGTGAGCATTGAGCATGCAAAATTGAATCTTTCGCCAAGTACATTTCGGACGTGTTAACCCTAGAATGGTACAGCCGAATTTTACAATGTAATAGCTACTTATTGGCATCTTGACGAAGTTATTCTTCTTGAAAATTTTCTTTTGTTAATTTTGTAAGTATAACTTATAATTTATAATGCAGCAGTAGTGTTAGATAATAAATAAAGGCCATACATACAACTAAAACCAAAGTATTTAAAGAAGAAATTCAAAAATTTAGATCTGTATACAGGGTTGTATAGAGCTATAGACAAGACAGTATGGTCCAAAAGTCTCCCCCTTTTAAATTTTGAACGGTTTGAGATATATTAATGGAACTTAGGTGATCTTTACCATGTAAAGGGAATTTTCTATTCATCTACTCGCGCACTAGGGGCAGCCACCCTTTTTGTCCACAGGCCAACTAACTAAAAAGTTTGAAATTAGAAAGTATATTTAGATGACAGGTTTGGAATCTATGGCAAAAAATTAGAAAATTTTACTTGCACATTTTTTTATCTACCACCAATATTTTGCCCCCTGTATAAGGGCAATAGTATAAAATTGCTAGATATCAGAGCAATTCTATAGGAAGAAAGACTTCTTTAAAACATTACAGAAACTACTGAAACTTCTCTAAAAACATTGGAAAAAAATCTAAGTGTATTATGAAAGGGTTAGCTAGATATTAAACACAAATTAGAAATAATAGGTAAAATTCATTTTTCTAGAAATTTAGAGTTTGCTACTTCTTGAAAAAAGGCATACCTACTTAATAAATCAAATTTGATAATATATATTGATATATATCTGTACATATATTGATTCATATTTACCTCAAATACTTAATTAATAATTTGTACATAGTTTAATAGATGTTTTTTTTTTGTTTCTTTTACAAGTGCTCTGAAATTAAACATTTTTATACTTTTGCCCCCGTATGGGGAGCTAAAGTTTGGGGGGGGGGGGGCCTGAGTGGCTAGAAGGCTAGAGCGCTCGCCTTGCGATAGGGCAAGTTAAGCAGCCTCGAGCATGGTCAGAAGATAGGTGGGTGACCGCTTCTGACCACAGCTCTGGGTTCGATTCCCGGACCGGGCCCCCCGCTCAATGTCCACCCAGCATTGTTTAAACAAATGGGAAACTCCTCGAAAGAGTGGCGCCTCCAGGTTTCGGCCTGGAAACCATGATGATGACTTATGACACTCTTGGATGTAATACAACCAGGAGGGGAGTCATGGTTAACGACCTTATCGTCACCCGAATGTGTGAAAATTTCGGTCCCTAAGCTGGGTTTGATGTATGGGCCCACCTAAGTGGTCTGCGTCTTCGGGTGTAAAAGCCCCCCGGAATTAAAAAAAAAACAAAAAAGGGGGCAAAAATTGGAGGTAGAAAAAAATATTTGAAGTAAATGTTCTTATTTTTTGCCATAGATTCCTAATCTGCTATCAAAAATACACATTCTAATTTGAAATTTCTAAGTTGGGTGGCCTGTGGGAAAAAAGGGTGGTTGCTCCTACTGCGTGAGTGGATGAATACAAACTTCCCTTTACATGGCGCAGATCCTCAAGTTTCATTAATTTATCTCAAATTGCTTAGGTTTTATTAAGATACAAATTATAGTTTTTTACTATTTTTGGGAGGGTTATTTTTTTTATTTTATAGGGTTATTTTTCTATAGGGGGTAAAATATTCGAGATAGAAAAAAGTGTCAAATAAAATATAATTATTTTTCGCCAAAGAATCAAAATCCGGTATCAAATATATACACTCCAATTTTTGAAGTAGGGTGGCCTGGGGGCAAAAAGGGTGGTTGCCCCTAGTGCGCGAGTGGATGAATAGAAAATTCACTTTACATGGTACAGATCCCTCCCAAGTTTCATTAATATGTCTCAAACCGTTCAAAATTTAGGAGAGTGGAAGGGGGGGGGGAGACTTTTGAACTATCCTGGATAACCATGGGATAAGATCAACTTATCCTTCATTTGTACTAATAAGTGAAAATTACGAATACAATTTTACGATTAAGGGTACACCTACGTAAATCTGACGTAGTACCTTTAGAATAATACTTGAAGCAAACAAGCGAAGTACCACTGAATCAGAATCGACCGGCATACTTAAAAAAAAACCAGTAAAGGTATAGATAAGGTCTCAACCCCCTCCACATTTCTAAACGTCTGTATTTCACAGAAAATTATATGTCTTCGTAAAATTAACGAAGCAGTATCATTCTAGGGTTAAAAATCACTCGGAAAAAGGAAGACGAACTCAATAATGATAATAAAATTAATCTAATCTAAAACACTCAACTCTTTATACAAAAGAATACCTCTCTCCATGCTAACACTACAGACTCTCTCAGTTATACCAATATTGAAATGACCTAAACAGAGATCTTTCTAACAATCGGCCATACTAAATACTAATCGTAAGTTATACATTCATTCATCAACACTCGCTCAGGACGTAGCACAACTATATAATTTGTTTAATTTAGGTAAATGAAATGACTAACTAACTAATGAACTCAATGTTTAGCTAGTAAGTATGTTTAATTATTAATTATCATTTAATAATTGTCATTAGTTAAAATTAAATAAAATCTTTATGGTGGGAAGAATTCTTTGTGCGTTTAGATGTAAGATTCTTCTTTCTTCAATTTCTCTAACAAACAACAGTTTTTCTTTATCGACGATATAGTTTTTTATCAAGACTAAAAGAATCTGATGGGATTGAAATGGTGAAATTGGTGTTAGAACATTGTTATGTGGTTGTTCATTCTACACTATACTTTCTTAGAGTCCACTAACATTAGCTCTCTGAACCACATCACTTACTGCAAAATGGTCGCGTGGTCTATATTCTACACCAGGATTTGACGCGGGGCCACACCGGGGCCGGATAAATAATTATTAAATCCATGTTTGAAGTGCACGGCATGTCATCGTCGGCAAAATCTCAAAAAGGGCTGCAACTAACAGGATTTGCGATCATAGTATCTAGTTACAACACCGGTCGCAAAAAAAACAAGATAAAACTATGTTAAAGCAACCAGTTTTAGAGATACTAACAATAACAAATGTTCATAAACAAAGAACGCAACGCACTTTGTGACAAGTGCATTAATTATATTATCCCCAACTCATTTGATAGTTAAGGGTGGGTCTTATGATTACAAATTGAACGAAATAATTAACAAAAAAAATGAACATATTTATTTTGCTGATTAAGCGCCAGTTTTTTTTTTTTTTTTTTAATTTTTATTAAATGGGAAGAACCAACCCCAAGGTCTATCAATCTACTACCATTAATGTTTCTTTTTACTTAAGTTTCTATTTTTTCCAATTAAATTTAGATTAAATAAAAATTATTTTTTATACACAAGGTAAAAGTCATAGTCAATTTACTTAATTAGAATAATACATCCATTATCATATCTTATAAAGCTCAAATATTGCAATTGTTGAATTGTCTTTCAATCATTCAAGGATGATATAACTCACCAAATATAAAATGAATTGATTAATTTTACAAATGATTGAAAATATACATTTCTCTAAACTTTAACTTAGTAACTACATTACTACTTTAGCCTCACGCCATGGCGACACTTTTGTGACATGTACATTAATTTTAGATTATGCCCAACTCAGTTGGAAGTTATGGGTGGGTTTTATGATTACAAATTGAACTAAATAATTAAACTCTTATATCTTTTGCTGAATGAGCGCCAGGTTCTTTTTATTTAATGGGGAGAAAAACCTACCCCATTAAAGTTACATTACATAAAATAAAACAAATTGAAATTCACCCTAAAAATAAAACATTTCTATCTAATCATGGAAAATAGTTAGATGACTAAAAAAGACTACATGTCGACCCGAAAAAGAAAAAAGCTTACCTTCACTCGAAGGGTTCTGGAGAGGTTCTACATTTAGAAAATAGAGGTAAAACACTGTAGGGGAGTACCACTGGTATACTTTACTTGGTAAAACATTACTAATTCGAAACTAGCTGTAACAAACTAATTTTAAGATTACTTATAGGGTCAGCCTCACGCCCCAAGACGCTGGCCACCACGCCACGCCGTTCCGAGAGCCTTTGCTTGAGCCAGAGCCAGCATGGCGTCCACAGACAACGAAAAAACCTATATTGTCTAATTTATATTGATAAAGGTTGGAGAAATTATAATTATAAAAAAAACTTAAAATAGTAAAAAAAGAAACTAGTAGTTGGAATTTCTCCAAACCCACGAAATCAAAAATAATATTGAACCACCAAGCAAAATCATAAATAGCCAACCTGAACAATTTTTCCAATTCTTAAATCAATATTTATGAATAGAAAATTGACCCAGAATACCAACTGTTACAACTTGTCAACAATATCAGCTACACTATGGCTCACATACAAACTTCAGCATCAATCAAGACTTCAACAACTTGGTCATCATCATTCAAAGTTGACATTATGATGACCAGGAGGGGCATGTGTGGCGGTTTAACACGTTCATTAAATACCATTTGAACTTTGAGTAAAAAAATATGCAAAACTTATTTCAGATTTGTGTTCTTAATGTTAAATAAAGCATGTATATACATTTTTATTCAAGGCGCTTAAAAAATCGTAGGATTGACAATATTGAATTAAAAAAAAATCTTTTAAATCCGATTTCAAAGCATTTAAAAAAGTTTAAAAAGGTTATCAATAACCCTATACAATTTTAATTTGGAATCTATAAGGTGAGGAAAGTGGCCTGGCAGACATATGCAAAATAACAGCTGGTACTTGAATAGAAACTGGCGATTGAGTAGGAGTTTGTGGTAAATAGTACACGGGGGTGGGGTTGTTTATTATGTTATTGTATTTTTGTTAGGAAGAAAATTTAATGAACTTCAGTTAAGGTGCTACGACTATTCTTAATTATATACAAAAAGAATTTAGCGACTTCAATAAATCAAATTGAGGATTATTACCGCAAGTTAACAAGTTATGATATGAAGAGATACTTACCTTCGATACTTACTCGATCTGAGGATCACTGGACCGGTTTCGGCTATACGTCATCATCAGCAGAATAATATAGAGTTCTTTGATTCGGAATGAACTCTTAATTCTACATGATATATATAAAAGTAGGTAGTGGGACACTCTAAACCATCCCCACTCCTGACTCCCTAGGCTCTACCCCCACCATCTCTACCCCCCTCTTCCCGTACAGATAAAAGTTGATCTTTTGACAATTCAAATTTTCCTAACCTTTTCTATTTTCCTTTTATTCTCACTTCATTATTTTTTCATGTCGACCCACAACCCATGTTGCAGTCCTATTAGCAGAATGTTAAGATATTCATATTTCACAATTCTCGATTAAGTTTAGAAAGAGAATTAACTCATATTTTATTTAGATTGACAATGATATGTATTATTATTATTATTTTAACAGGTAACAATAGTTGATAAGATTTTAAATTAACCTACAGATAATTAAAATTATTTATTAAGATTAATTTTATTTTAACTTAATTATTCTCAAAGAGACTTTTGGTCCAATTTCTTAATCTGCCTCTATATGTCTTTCTCGTTCTCTATTAGCCTCGGCTCTTACTACTCTTTCCTTGTCAGCTAGAGATTAAGTTTGATGGCCAAACCAACTTTGTCTTTCACTTTCCAAACCTTCTCGTGACCTGTTTGTTTCCTCCTCGTGTTGTTTGTTGATTTAAGCAAGTTCCTCGTCAAGTTTAACCAGGGGCTGCTGCTACTTTGAATCCAATATTGTTGACCTATCATTAAGAGTTCGTTCCATCTAAAGCTCGACTCTCTGACACCTCTCCCTTAGCTCTTGCAGCAGGTTTTTTCTAGCTTCACGCTGATAAATTTCCAGTCTATTAACCTCTGCTTGAAGTGTGTTCCTAGCAGCTTCTCTCTCCAAAATGTCTGCTCCCTCACGATCCCTTGAAGCTTCTTCCCACGCCAGTATAGTCTTCTTGACCAGACAGACTGTTCTACTTAGTATTAACTACTTTTTAATTTTTGTGAGGTTTCACCAATATAAGAATTTTTCGCAGTAATTGCAATCTATTTAATACATTACCCCTGATCTTCTTCGTTTTCTTTACTGATTTCGTCTTTCATATTTTAGTAAAATAATAATAATAAAAAAAAATAAAAAAATCCATGGGCTTAGAAGACATTGATTTAGTCGCAATCGTTTATTTTCACGATTTTATGCATTTTTTTTTCGAAAAATCCTTTTATATAGGTGAGACTCGTATAGTACTTACTATTTTTGTTAGGTTCCGATCTAATTTCGGATTGAATCATGTTCATTTATTGTCTTGTTTATAACCAAATGCTTTAATTATCTTTTGACAATATAAGTCCTCTTAATTTAGAAAAAATGATAGATTTAATTTCTTTAATGATTTTTGGGCTCTTAATATCAAGCTAAGTACCGGGTTGATTATGGTATGTTTAGGATTGTTCTATTTGAAATTTAATATTCTATTGCTAGTAGAAACTGGGCCAATCGGGCCAAACGCTACGTCATCAGTCTGGTGCCGACACGAACCTACCTCAACCCTGATCCCTGATCTACCTCACCCTCGACCCCTGACCTACCTCAACCCAGACAACCTGGCCCCTCCTGGTAACGTCAACCAAGTCAATCTTGGACACCGTTCAAAATAGATATCGTGATCACCGCAAAGGCTGCATAATTGAAATTTCCAGATCCTGACTTACAGCTAGCACAGACTTTAAACTGTTTAATAGTATCAATGGATAAATCATTTTTTTTTTTTTTTTTTTTTTTTTTTTTTTTTTTACAAGTTTTGCCATCTTGAAATTGAAAATTTGCATTGAGTTACTTTCTCGTTCATATGCTGCGTGTAGGATAACTGGGTGGTGAACTTCAATTATTATTACATTACAAATAATCTTGTGCTGTCAATAAGTTATATAAAGAGTTAAGCCTATAAAAATTATCAGACAACCTCTATGTATACTGAACCTTCTAACATTATATCAATGCCCACTCTGAGCTCTGACATTGTAAATTGTAACCGATCGTGCATTTAACCATCACATAAATTATTCCAAAACGTCCATTTTTAGCAATTCCTCAAAGAGCGATGGATGAACTTTTCAAAACATTAATAATAAATATTAGAATAAAGAGCTGGGGAATGTAAGGTTGGTGAATTGCATGAAGCCGGTCATACCTCGTAATGGACTTGATATTTAGGTAGACTTTTAAACGCCCCCCCCCCCCTGACCTTATTTTTTTTACGTCTATGAAAAATATTGATTTGAGAAACACTTTTCTTACAAAAACTCATTATATTCATAGAAGTAAACAACAACTGAACCTTTATAGATTATCGAAATAGTATAATATAACAAATTTTAAATTTCAGCCCATATGTTTGTTACCTAACAGATAAAAGTTTTAAATGTGGAGCAATTAACAAGTTTTCCAGATTGACGTGGTCATTAGAGTAAAGTACAGGTCTCTTGTTAAATGACTATTGCACAATTAAATAAGTCTAGTAAAAACAATGGCTCATTTTAAAACCATTCTAATCATTGTGGCGCTTTATTCTGACACAATGGTCCAAGGTAAGACTTTCAGTTATACATTAATTTGTTCTAATTGCTTATAGCCGAAACACAATAGTTACAATAGCTTATAATTTTTATTACAGTATAATTCTGATTATCTGAAACAGCAAAACATGTGCTTCTTAAAACAGAAAAAAATCACAAACCTCATTTAAATAATATGTGCTAATTTGTATTTTGTATATTTTTTAAAGTAAATACATTTTAGTTTGTTTATTATTGACTTGACTTTTTCCTTTAAATTACTGATTTTGATTGGAAATCTGATTATCTGGCCCAAATTTCCTCCCCATTTTTCCGGATGATCAAAGTTTCACTACATTATGCTCATACATATATGTTAATACTTCACAATAGAACCTATTATACATTGAGACATCATTTATTTATTTATTTTTTATTGACTAACACAACTACATGAATTCTGATGTTGTCGAAACATGGGTTTTTTATGGACAGTGAATTTCATGAAAAGGTATAGGTCCATTGACTAATACCTTTTGGCGTTAGAAATTGATAATATAAAAATAAAAAGTATATAATAAGTTTAAAGAATTATATAAAAAAAAAACAAGATCTTTATTATAAATTGTTATTTGATTTAATATAAATTCTGAGTCACTCGTTCAGGTCTGGGCATGACTCACCTGAATATGCCTTAAAGAAGGGTTAGTAATTAACTGGAGGGTGAGAGAAATCTGACTTGTTTTATTAGTAGTTTAAATGGTTATTCCGAACAAGACAGCACGTGAATCCATCTGGGTGAAGTGATGTTTCACGCGACACTGTGTGGACAGTCCGGAGACTGCTCTAGGAACTTTATTTAAGTCAATCCTAAGTCTGAAGAGGTACAGCAGGTAACAAGGGAATGCTTAGTCTCTGCTTAGAAGTGAGTAACACAGAAATTAAGTGCTATTCATATCATAGAGTAATTCTTGATAGTGGGGGTCATCGGTGTTATATTACCGAGTCTTTTGCTAAAATGTTAAAGTCAAAACCGATGGATTGCAACCCTCTGAACTACTTGTACATCCTTTGTGGTGCCACGGACCACCGTGGTTGTCGAATCCTGTTTCTAATTGGCCAATATGCTGTGTGTACCCTGAGTCAAATGATCTTCCTGAGTTGAAAAGCCCAGGTGCTATTCACTCATTTCTTTCAACGTACGACCTCTTGGGCCCTCATTAATAAATTATCATTCTATTATAAACTTCTAAGAGTTACTGCCTTGTTCTCTCGATATAAATAGTATCTTCTTACACCTATAGATCAGCTTGAGTCATGTAAGGGACCTCTTACTCCTTTAGAATTATATCGATCTTGGTATTTTCTTTTCAAGAAGAAAACTTTCAGAAAGATATTTTATTGGTATGATAAGGTCAATCTTGCTACCCTTTCCTTAAACGTCTTAACCCTTTTATCAATGAAGTGGGTGTATAAGGGTTTGGGCAGACTAATACATTCCAGAATGTTTTATCTACCATATGATCTTGTCGAAATCTTGCCATTTTACGAATATTCTTATTGATTACTACCACTTGCAATCTTATTACGAAGGGCTTCTGCGGTTGAGTTCTAGATCTTCCGGTGGTGACTGCGTAATGTTCAATGTGTTTTATGACGTTTCGCCTCCTATGCTGGAGGCATCTTCGGTGTACATGTTGTTCTGAGCGAGGGACAAGGTGGATTAGAGAGAATGATGATGTTGAAATGATGAATGAATTCTCTCTAGTCCAAGTTGTCCCTCACTCAGAACAACATGTAAACCCCTAAAGAGGCGTTCAACCTCGAAGAGGTATCTGATCCAAGTACGGAAGCGTTCAATGCAGTGTTAGACTGTTTTGTTGCTAGACGAGGTCTGTGTCACCATGTGTAAAGTGACTGCGGCACTAACTTGGCCAATAGACAATTAAAGGAACTTTATAATATCATTCGATCGTCAAACAGTTCTATCTCAAACAAAACTTAATGAGCTTTGGATCGCCTGGCACTTTAATCCTCTTGTGCTCCTTATGTTGGTGGTATTTGGGAGGCTGGAATTCATTCAGCGAGTACTTCTAGACTCTAGACTATGCTCTCACCTTTCAGGATTACACTGTGCTCTTTACTAAGATTGAATCATTCCTTAATTCCATTGTGTGACATCTCTGCTGATCCGAATGAGGTTGATATGCTTAAACCAAGTCATTTCTTAATCAGTTCTGCACTATTTGCTCCACCTGAACATGACTCAATCAATCACTGGCAATTAATTCGTCAAACCAGTCAACATTTTTGGCAACGTTGGTCTCATGATTATCCACATACGTTGCAAAAACTTTAAGTGGTTCAAGTCCTAGCCAAATCTCAAAATAGGCGATTTAGTTCTTGTCGTTGAAAAGACCTCTGCAGCGTTGCGTTTGGAAATATCTAAAATGTCCAATGTCCATCTAGATGGCGATCATGTTGTTTAAGTCGCTATTGTCAGAATCACTCAAGGGACTATTGTCGCGTAGTGGCGCAGTTATTTCCACTTTCTCTTAGTTTGCCTTTTTATTTACTTTTCCTTATCCATATTAATTTATTAACTTATCTTTTAGTCTAATGGTATATTATTACATTATGTTTATTCTTATCTTTAATTTTTTCAAGTTTCTTTTCATTTTGCGATTTTTATATCATGAACTGATTTAGGAGGGGGGGGGGGGGGAATGATTATTCTCAAAATATCTTTTCTTTTCAATCAATTCCTTCTCTTACTTTTGTGACAAGCACATTAATATTAGATTATGCCCAACTCAGTTCGTAGTTAGGGGTAGGTTGTAAGATTACAAATTAAACTAAATAATTAACAAAGAAAAATTAACATATAAATTTTAGAACATGTATCCTAGCTGAGCGCTAGTACTTTCGAAGGGAGAAGAACCAACCCCATACAACTTACATTACATCCATTCATAGTCTTAATTTAAAAAAAAAAAAAAAAAAAATGGTCTTAACATTCTATAAAAGAAATAGGTGACGGTTAAATGAAGATGATATATAGTTATGTTGGTTCGACAAAGTCGGCCCTGGACCAACCACCCTAAAAATAAATAAATATGAAAGCGTTCAGTATACAAAAAAACTTAATGAGAAAGAAACCTTAAAAAAAAGAAATTATGCAACTATGGTCGACCAAAACGAAAAAGAAGTTTACCTTCACTTGAAGGGTTCGGGAGAACTGCTATATTATAATATTGTAAGATCAAATTGAGGGGTTCTTCTTTGATGCCTTCCTTAAAATGGAACATTTGAACCTAAAACTAATACAATAAATAGGTACTAAATTGGAGGTTCGGCCTCGCGGCCAAAGCTGCCGGGCGTTCCTAGAGCCTCTGCCCGGTCAGAACCAGCATGGTGTACCTCCACAGACAACAAAATAAATATATTATCTAATTAATATTATTAAAAGCTTGGGAAATAAAACTTATAAAAACTCAAAGCAGAAATGAAAAAAAACAAAAAAACAAATAAATAAACCGTAATTTGGATTCCGTCAGACCCGCGAAATCAAAATTATACTGAACCACCAAGCAAAATCATAAATGGCCAACCTGAACATTTTTTCGCAATATGCAAATCAATAATTAAGAATAGATTGACCCAGAATACCAACCGTTACACATTCCTTCCTAAAAGATATTGAACGGGAGATCTGTTGAGGACCTGTGGACTAAACAATCTCTCTACAGTGCTGCCATCTACACGCCACTGTTATAAGAAGACGTTGCATTATGAAGTCGTTAACTGTCGCCCACGCTGTGACCGGTAAACGTAATCATTATTCTTTAAGTGATTCATGTTTTATGCGCCCGTGCTGGCACAAATGTGAGTACTATTTTCCTTTTTCAAGTATTCCATTCTTTTTCTTATGTAGCCCTGCCCTACATTTCCTACAGTCTATTTTTAAAGTGACCGATTTATTTATTGGTTCACACAATCACAATTATGGAACTGAAATATTTGCATTTTTAAATATGCATATACCATTGAAGAGTTGGTTGGGGTCTCCTAGCCTAGAAGGTGTCAAGGAGGTTATGTCAAAAAGTCGAAAATTTACGATGACTCGTCTTATGTCTTCAGCCAGAGGCACTTCAGCAGACAACCTCAGTACCCCGTAGTGGTGGATTATATGCGCGCATGCAAAAAAAACAGGACTTAGTCTGGGTTAATTTTAAATTATATCATTCGGCCTTATAACTTTTTAAAGAGTGAGAACTTTTCACTTTATGCTCAGTTTTAGCTTTAACTTCTGGGATAGAGTTCTCTATTGAAGTTGAATAATATTGCATCCCAATGAAATCTACAAACGAAAAATAATTAGTTAAGTGAAACAGACCACAGGTCCCTTCAAGTTTGTATTCTTCTTCCTTTTTTCTTTACATTCTTTTAATCTATTGATTCTTCTTTTTGATTTTTCTTTTTAATTTGTCCTAGGAAAGGAGCAAAAAGCCAGATTCTATCCGATAAATGGACGTCATTTATCAAGTGCATTAAGAGACATGATGAGTACAATGGAAGGCACCCTAGTTTCCTTGGTTGCAGATTTGTCCTCAGGTAACACTATATATATATATATATATATATATATATATATATATATATATATATATATATATATATATATATATATATATATATATATGTTTACTAAAAAATTGAGGGTCAAGGTAAAGTTGAAATGAAAGGGTTTAAAAGAATGACACAGTCCCGTTAAAAAATTAAGATTTATATAGGTTAACTTGGTTATTTTCTATACAAACCTGTTTATAAAGGTTATAATGGGGTTAACTAAGATGATGTAATGTTATAAGAAACTATTTGAAATCTTGATTTTGTTTGTTATTTTATTTTATACTTTAATTATTATTATTATTTATTTATTTTTTTAAATTGATTTTTTTAAATTGATTTTTTAAAGTCTTAATGTGTTTTTTTTTTTTTATGTCTGATAAAAATAATTAATCGTCTATTACTTGTTTTCTATATTGTCTTGTCATTGTTGTTCGCGCCACTTTCTAGTTATTTATTTTCCTTATAAAACCTTCCTTATCTTCCCTCCCTATAAGAAGAATTAATTTACGAAGATAAGGACCGACGGTGCTGCTACTCGGCGGTACGAGGAAGTAGCGGGAGAGCCCTTACGCCTCCGGACGTAGGAGAACCAGTCTCTCTGTAACAGTGTGGGAGCAGGGACTCACTTCCACCCGCGCCTGTCGCTTTTCTACGCCATTCAAATCATCAAAACCGTAAGCCTTCACACTCTACCTTCATCACCCTATGTTACCTCTTTTTCTCACCCTCAACCTTAATTCCTTGGCTCCTAATTTCACCCAATTATTTTTCATTATCCAATTTTTTACTGTTTTACTTGGTACGAAGGCAAGCCAGGTACTCCCTCTTGCCCGTACAATTGTCATTTTAAATAAAGTAAAAATACATCGTAAGATTTATGACATTTGCCTACTTGAAATGAAATATCGAAGTACTTAATTTCAATTTTAATAAATTTCCAAAAGATATAATTTTAAAAAAAGGATATAATTTTGAAATGGGTCTTTGAACTCTTGAATTGCCCATTCTCCGATCTTATTTTCTGATCGCCACTTATGTTCACTTCTTCCATTCTTCCAATCTTCTATTTTACATCTTGGTGAATTCTCTTCAATATACAATTCCACCTACTACAGGAACTTCACTTGTTTGGTGAAATGTGCTCTGTCTCTCTCCAAAGTTTTCTATAATTGTTTAAATATGTTGACCTTTTTCCAAACCTCTAATAAATTAACTTGAATCTTTGATTTATAATTTCTTACATCTGGCAAGAATGTATTATCTTGTGTTTGAAGAGAGATGATAAGGTTAAGTGGAGTGTTTTCAATCTCCGATCCCTCATACATCAGCGGTCTTGAGTTAAGTACAGATTCGAACTCTGTCAAGACTGTAAGTAACTGGCTTAATGTTAATGACTGTTTCCATATCGTTTTAGCCAAGCAACGCTTTGTTAATCCTATCATTTGTTTATATCCCCCACCTCCCCCCGGCCCAAGAGAAATATTCAGATATATATTTCCAATGTATTGAGTTAATTTGTGAACAATTCGTTAAATTTTGACTAGCAAATTGAACGTTATTGTTAGGAGATTGGAGTGCCCCAACTAATTGAAATTATTAAGCATTACGCGAAACAATTTAAAGACGTAATAAAAATGCATAAGTTTAAAAATTATTTCTAAATGAACTGCTCGAGTTACGAGGCAAGTGAAAAGACGAACCCAGCATTTATTATAATCTTTTTTGTCCTATATTAATCAAGTAACAAAATTGTCCAACTCTACGTTAGTAATAGAAGAATAAACTAAAGTCTTTGCAGCCAACTTTTCAGGTTTTTGAAAAATAATTGAAAGAAAGTTTTTATCCCTTAAATGCTAATGGTAATTGGATGGCTGGTATTTCTAAACCTTCGTCGATTCGACTAACATATGCAGAAAATACATTTTTTGGGTTGAAACTACACTTTTATAAAGAGAAAACTATTAAGAACTCATTATTAAATCTTTTAGTGAGATATACAAACATTTAATAACAAATAACTTAGTAGGAACATCAGAAGAATCTGAAATTGAGTGAACATTAATGTACCAGGTCCCATGCCCCAAGCCCTTTGCTAAGTGCTCGAGGCCCCAGATTATCGGCCATTGGTCTCTGGCCCAAGGCCAATTACCCTAGGCCCATTGCCCCTTACCCCTAGGCCTATTGCCCCTTACCCCAGGCCCATTTTCCCAGGCTATAGGCTCATTCGACGACCAATTAATTCCCTACATCTATTACTAAACGTTAGTCGAATCGACGAAGTAGATTTGACGGGAATTTGCCAGAAAACGAGTGTATGCTCAAAAGGACTACTACCGCTACACTAGCAGGTGTGTTACTAACCAGTGCAAGCACTGCAGAAGGATGGGGTACTCATCACCATCGCATACGAGCGTAAAAGGTTAAGGTTCAAACTGTGCTCGTCGATTCGACTACCATTAGCATTTAAGGGTTATATATATACATATATAATATATATATATATATATATATATATATATATATATATATATATATATATATATATATATATATATATATTTATATATATATATATATATATATATATATATATATAATTCTTTTTTTTTTTAGAGAGATCCCTTTTTAGAAGAGTGGCAAGTAAACTGTTTATGTCTGAAATGACGGTATCGTTGGTTGATTTAAATCTGCATCCAGGAGTAAGACAAGAATCCGACTATTTATCAAGAGTAAGTAATACGTATATTATGATTCTTATCTATATTTCATGATGATATAGATTCATCGTGATATCTCTGGAACCACTGACCTATGACCATGAAATTTTGTACCTAGGTTCCTCTAGACCCCTAGATGCTCGCTAAAAAATAGTATTACGATTCTCCATCTTGATTCAAGATGGTGATAATTTGTATGCGAAATTTTACGATATCTCCGGAAATAAGTGAACAGAAACCTTGAAATTTGTATGGTAGCTTCCTTTCATTTAGGGGTTTTCAATTTTTATAGAGGAGTTTTTCAATCGGCCATTTTGATTCATGATGGCGGCATTTTGTATGCAAAATTTATATCTCCTGAATATATTGCACGAGAGCATTTTAATATTGTAGGCAGGTCCCTCTTTGCTTCTAGATGTCGGTTATAAATATTTTTTACAATTCGTCATCTTGATTTAAGATGGCGTCCATTTATATGATAAATTAATCGATATCTCTAGAACTAATTGTGCTAGAACCTTGAACTTTTGGTGTAAGCTTCCTTTTATGGTAACTGCAACTGTTGTATAATGGTTTTACAAACGACCAAGATTTTTTAATCAAGATGGCGGACCTAGGAATATACTTGAAAATGATAGACTAATTACACTAGAATATTTAAATTTGAAATTTAGATTACTTTTATGTCAAAAATAACTTAATTAACATTATTTTCCAAACTGCCATTTTGTTTCAAGATGGTGGTCATGTACCTATTAAAAGCCATGTCCCCTCACTACAAAATTATCACAATTTTGTATGAATAAAGGCAGATATATACGACACTAATTGCGAGAGTCGGTGTCAGAAAACCGAAGTGCACTGCAGGAAGTGGCTATCAAATTCGACACCACGGCCAATGGAAGCATCAGGAAGTTGCACATTTTGCAAACACGGTTTTATTTGGAAGTATTGGTCCATTAGGAGAATAGATAAAATGGTACAGGCAGAGGATTCGATTTAATTTTAATATAATAGTGCATAAAGCAAAATAAGAGAGATTCAGTTTTACAAATAAAATCCTAGCTAATACATGGAAGGTTATAAAATGTTATAGCTAAAGAGCTATTATTATGAAACCGTTGAATAGGTAGGGTTAAACAGGTTACTCCCCGCTGTATTCTTGAATTTTTCCTGTTAAGTTTAAACTTCATCACCTGTGATGAGTTGAAATAGTGAAAAGAAACACGGTTGTTACCTCGATGTCAGGTTAAATTGGACGACTTCACGCCAAGGCAGGCAGAAGCGGGAGCATAGATGTTTACAAGATCGGAGGTTAGGGTGTGGAAATCAAAGGAATGAAAGGAGGGGGGGGGGTGTATAGGATGATTAGGTTATGTGATAGAAATATGAATCGAGGGGAGCACGGGAAAAGAGGGGTGTTGAGGCGAGTATCGATATAGGATACTCGAAATCGATATATCCGAGCGGGAGAGTGGGGATCCTCGTGGGCTCCATCTCTCTTTCTACTTCTACCAGTTGCTCTCAGACATTAATAGAAGTAACATACACACTTTTTATTCGAATTCATAATACAAGAGTTTAAATCAAAATCGTTGTCTTATTAAAATCGCTCACACATAAATTTCTTCTATTCTAGATTTTTTGGTCTATTAAAACAATAAGAAATAATCGAAATTTAGTGCGTTTAGAGTGCGCCGCTTATGTAGTGGAATAAAAGCTTCAACGTACAGTCTGTCTCACAAGGTCACGGAATACAAGGTTCTAACTTCTTGTACCAGGTTCTATTTGCACACACATACGATGATACAATGAGTCATCCCTCTTCCCCTTTGCCCTTTACTCTACATTCCTACCCACGTTGCCATCCTACTATATACTTATTTTTTCTCCAAAAATGTAAAAATTTTGTTAATATACTTATTATTATTTTCTATAGTTTTTTTTACGTTAACATTTAAACTTATAATTTATTGTTTTATTTTAGTCGTTTTTTTTGTAGTGAAAGAAATCCAGATCCGTCGCCTCCAGGCCCAATCGAACTAGGAACAACAGCTACACGTGCAAAAATTGCGGCACGCTTAAATAGCATTTTAGGTTTTGTAAATAATTTCAATCCGTCAAAAGTTCGTAAAGCAATAAACCACCTTAGAGGCTAACCACTCTTCATGATAGTTGGGAGAAATATGATTCACTTGTCGATGAAACGGAGGTACAAATGAATACACGATTTGAGTTCGAAGATGCTTATCATTTGACCAAAGCAAAAATTCAAACTATAATCGACCACTGGAAGAAGGATGATAAAAAAACTAAAGAGCCGACTACACCTTATGTAAACGAAGGTGCAGGTTCTTATTCAGTTCAATCACCAACAATTAATACAGCTCACTAAGCGGTGAATTGTGAATACGAAAAGTGGATTATATAGACACATTTTTGTCTATGGTACATAAAAACCTAAATTTATATCCTTTCCATAAATTTTATGACCTTAGAAATTCTTTAAGAGGAGAAGCCGCTTCTCTTTTTTGAAAATTTAGAAGGACGTCAGCCGATAACTACCCCGTAGCGTGGGAGCTATTTAAATCCCGTTACGAAAACAAGACAATTATTCTATCAAACCCCGTTGTCGAATTGCTATCAAAGTCTTTGGTCGAATTGCCTAAAGTGGATAAACCGACAGGAGAGGCCATTAGAATTCTTTCAAACAACGTAGTATCTAAACATATAAACGCTCTGAAGGCTCTCCAACAACCTACCGAGCACTCGGATGCACTTATAGTGCACTAAGTGATTTCGAAATTAGATTATACGACTCTAAGAAAATTAGAAAGTTCTATACAAGGCGATAAGTTACCAACAATTTCAGATCGTACAGAGTTTCTACTATGGCGTACACAGGTGCTAGAAGCCATAGCAGCAAATCGACAAGCTTCTGTTATCGAACGATGACAGCACTCCTAAATCGAGTTCGTATTAATCTAACAACAATTCATATAAGGGTAATTATAGTAAACTTGCTTACAATCATGGTAAAAGTTCCTCTGTGTACAGGCTCCAATCAAGAGACTCAATATTACATACCCCATCACGCAGTACTTAGACCTGGAAGCTCATCCACTAAGTTACGCGTCATATTCGATGCTTCGACAAGGACCACTTCCGGAGTATCACTTAACAACATTCTTCACGTCGGGCCTGTAGTTCAAGAAGATTTATTTTCAACCACATTACGATTTAGAACGCATAAATTCGTCATTACTGCAGACAACACTAAAATGTATAGACAGTTAATACTTGAGCCTCACCAACGAGATCCTCATAGAATATTCTGGTGGGATGTCAAAGACGGTTAAAAGGAAATAGCTTAAAAGGAATTAGCTACATGAAAGGAAGAATTTATTGACTGGGTTTGAATAGGTCCAAGAGGCTATTCAAACGATAACAGTTAGAGTTGCCATCGTACGCAGTGCGGGTATGGAACTTCGAAAATTATTTTCAAACGAACCAGGAATACTTGCGGAATATTCCTAAGTGGTATTAAGAATCACTTTAAGACTTTTCATTAGATGCGAAGGACTCATGATGACACTAGGTCTTGCATGGAATCCTCTGCGGGATTGTTTTATATACACAGTTTCCATGGATTACGATCTTAAGGAATGCGTTACAAAAAGAACCCTATTTTGAGTCAACGTGATGATATTTGACCCGCTAGATCTGATTGCTCCCATAACAGCTCAGGCCAAAATTCTTATGCAGGAAACGTAGAACTAAAGATTAATCGGGATGATCATTTCCCTTTTGATTTTGTCACTAAGTGTAAGAACTTCCGATCACAGCTAAGAGATCTTCATCAGATTCAAATAAGTCAGGCGGTAAAGTAAATATAATCGAAATCCATGGATTAAGCTATTCGTCCGATGCTGCTTATGGAGCATGCTGATACTTCAAAATAGTGAGTCAAAACGGAGATATATCGTCCGTCACTTCTATCTCTAAATCAAAGGTTGCCCTTATACAACACACATCTTTACCTTATCTGGAGCTATGCGGAACACTTAAATTATTTAAAGAAGTAGTTGCTTGTCTTAAGTTGACGTTTAATTGATATATTCTATAGACAGATCCAACCGTCGTTTTATGTTGGCTCCCAATTTCTGCTGGGCTTAAAACATTTATTAGTAATGGAGTTTACCAGATCCAGAGTATCTCAGAGCCGTCTAACTGGAGACATGTTCGTAGCGAGGACAGTCCGGCTGACCTTGTGTCTAGAGGTACTGTTTCGTGTTCAATTAATCGAGATTATATTGAACCAGTGTGAACACACTGTATTCTTAACCTAGAATCTACTTTTCCTTTTTTTTATTCAAATACTCCATTCATAATGTATATTTATTTTCACATTCATTCCCATAATAATGTCTTAAATTAGTAAGTACATAGTTTAATTAATAATTATAACAAAGTATGTAGTACATAGCTTAATTATTAAATATAACATAAAGTAGGACTTTAGTACAGTCAACTACATAGTTAGGTGTTTTAAATACATAGTAAATTCACCTAAATATTTTTAATTCAACAACAATTTACCCGGAGCTTTTGAGTATTCTATTTCACACATGTTTCTTTTGTGATTACTTTAAAATATATTTTTACCAGTTTTATACATCCACACCCCGGTTCACTTTAACTCATTATCAAGATTTCCTTATAATTATATTACATCATATATTTATTCCCTTATAATTTGAGTACTAATACATTTTGAAAGTTCAAACCACCTAGTTTACCATTCACTGTTCTCGTATGCATTAGTTGAAATGCCGTCTTTTAAAATAATTCTTTTGTAATCAAAGGGCGAGAGGGAAACTTTGTAAATTTTAACGTTTGTGCAACGACTTTTGAAGACTCTAATTCAACCCTTCATCACATGGCTTTCACCCAATAGTTTGTTAAGTTATAGATACGAATTTAAAGTAGAAGAACGTAGTTTTCAAACCCCGCAAACCCTATATCTCTATCTATTACAGAAGCCGAGTTAGAAGTGTAGAAAAAAGTCCCCCCCGTACCCCCCCCCCCCCCGCCCCTCTCCCTCAACTACAACTTCTGTTCTACTGCTCCGATTTGCACCGGACAAACGCCATAACCCTTAGAATTTTATTCCTAATAAACTTACATACATACAATTTTTTTTTTTTTTTGTCTTTACTTTGGCACATAACCTCGAAAAACGACACCAAAAAACGTTACACAAGCGTTACCAAAAAGTGTTACACAAATGTTACTAAAAAACGACACCAAAAAGCGTCACATATGTCTTACTGTCTTGCAGACCCGTATGCAAGCAATTTTATTTTTTACTATAGTTACAATTATATCCAATGTGAAAATCTAGCAAGACCTGTTTTTTAGAAATGGAATTTCCTAGAGTTTAAAAATTATGTCAAATTTTAGTAATAAAAGAAAAAAAGAACACTATAAATACTAATTTATAAACACTAAATGGATTTTTTACATAATAGAAATGTATTTTATTAATTTTTGGTATGTTTGAGTTAATTATATGAACGTTTTGTTTGGTTAGTTATATACGGATATGGCGAGGGTAGCTTCCACGGCACAACCTACTGTATATGTCATCTATGCAAAACGAATTATAGAGGAAGACATCATAGAGATGGTATTACAAAAATAATATTATACTACAATATTCTTTTATTGCAATATTGGCACATTCTATTAGTATTAAGATACATTAATTAGATATTGCCAAATAAGTTTTAGCCAAGTTTCAATGCCCTCTGTGATAGATTTTTCTTAAAAGAACTTAATCAATTACAATCCTTCTCGCATCTTTAATTTTAAACCTGTTATAAACGTTCCAGTATTATAAGAGTGATAAATCGGTTTTCAATTTCCTTTATTTTTAAACTTAGGCCTAGTTTCAGAATGGACCTTATTACCCTTTTCTTATCCCCTCATTTTTCTCCCTTATTCGAACCAAAACTTTTTGAATGAACGCTAAGGGCAATTCCCTACCACGGTTGGTGATTCCAATGTCTACTGTTTTCGACATTTAGTAAGGCTACTAAGATATTACTTTGCTTTTATATATTATACTAGGCGTATATATAGATAATCTATATACATCTGTCTCCCGTTAATAATATTAATAGTTTGATTTAAAATATTTTCTCAATATTCAATACATATTTACTACTACACGCTCACTTCAATGATAGAGCCACATGATGCCTAGTATATATCTGATATATACTGGAGACAGACAGAGAAAAATAAATATCCCGGCGCTTGGGTCTATTTTTCTCTGTCTGTCTCCCGTTGTTAATAATAATTATTATACACCTCTCCTTTTCAACTATCATAAAATGTACCACTTCACTGCTCAATAACTACTGCTCCTATAATGTTAAAATTTTACATGCCTTTTTTAATTGTACTTTATCTATATAAAGTTTTTTTTTTAAACAAATCGTTACGTCAGAACGTAAGATATAGGTAAAAACGTGGTTTTCTCTATTTTAAATGTTTAGGTCCGCTTTTGTAGTTTTAATGATCTTTATCACTTCATAGAGATGTCGCTGTTGGTTGTAATAAAGAAAAATGCATAAAAAAAATGTTTCTCATCGAATGGGTGATGACAGAATCTTTTCCTGTTTTGAAATTCTAATTTTTCATTTGAAGCTCACGTTTACTCAAGCGTTGTGCGCGAACTCTTTAACGGATAACGCTGTCATACGACCTTAGCCTGAGCTTTAGTTAAAGGAACATGTATGTATACCAAATTTCAACTAAATCGGTAAACTTTTACTCAAATTATCGTCGGACACGTAAACGTTACTAGTAGTTTTAGCATGATAATCTAGAACTAGACATGTTGAAAGCTGCTGATAAAGAATATTCATTCAGACGTATGAAATATACGGGTATTACAAAAAAAATATATATTACAAAATATTTAATAGCAAAACATGGATATTATATTTTGTGATCAAATCTAAATAATTATAATGTTTTAGTTGGCTAATGAGAACTTGGCAAGGCGAAGTATCGTGTTTATGTTTGTCTGGAGAAGAGGAGATGTGTCGAAGAGGTTCCGGGACTCTCTCCAGGAAGCTATGAGAGTCTGTCTCCTGCGACAGCCTCGGAGAGCTACGTCAGTATAAACCATACTAGCTCTTTAACCAATTGCATAGTTTGCATCTTCACAGAAGTAGCGTCATTCTATAAGAAAGACGAGTTGAAAAAATAGAGCATTATACCAAGAATTCGAAATAATTAATCTTCTTCATATTTTCCAAACAAATTGTATAGTCAAGTTTGTGGTCTTCATCCTCCTATGCCAATGATAATATTTGCATCACAAAGTTTTAAAAAAAATCCAGTGAGTATGAAAAAAAGAGATAAGGGAAGTTAAAAGGGGTAGAAGGGGGGGGGGGGGAGGTACACCACGTTTATGTTTATTATACTTCCCACTGCTTTTGCTGGGATATATCCTTAATGGTCGTTTTACTTTACTTGAATTGAAAAAATATGAAATAATACAACCCCCACACCCCCAGGTGCACACACCTTCAAATTATCAAACAATACTCAAATAAATATAATTAAAAATTGCCACAGTGATTTATCCAGTTGAAATCAATACACACATGCTTACTAATTTGCTTTTAGTCCGCAAATTTTCAAAAAAATGTATCAACACTTACGTCTTTTTGTAACACCAAATATCCGTAAAATCACCACAAAACACTTCACTTCACATTGACACAGTCCCCAGTGGCGCACCCAGGATTTTTTTTTTGGAGGGGGCACAGACTAAGAAAATATGGGGAAAGGGATGTAATGTGGGCTTAGCATGATCACAGACAATTAAGCAGTCTGGTTTGCTTTGTTCTTAAATTACTTCCATATCAAGGGCGGATCTACCAATTTGGAAGGGGGGGGGGGCTGGGGGATCCGGGGGTCCTCGCCCGGATTGATAATTCAGTACCCTGGTCAGGTACAACTTAAATTTTAAAAAGTTATTGCATTTGAATAAAATGAAATATGCCTATTCTTTTTGTATTATTGACTAGCCTGACGTTTTTGAACCTTTAAAACTCAACATTTTTGTTGAGTTTTACGGACCCCCTTCCTCTGTAAAAGTACCCCGGACCCCCTTTCCTCTGTAAAAACGCCCTGGTTGTTCCTGTATAAACATCAGTGGTACATGAAAAAGTCAAGACATATAAGGTGGTACGCCACCAACAAAGTTTGGGAACCCCTGCTCTAATGGACGACGATGTTTGTAATGTGAATAGGTTGAACGTGTTCTGTAACCAGGCCAAAGCTGATGAGAGTCAGGAGCTGCTGCTTGTTAACTGGTGGTCGCTGAAGGACGGACTCTTTCATTTGCCGCTTTTGCCACCCGCACAGACGGTTTACAAAGATTTTCATGGAAGAATATTCAACATCCCCATACTACATGTTATTTTTATTTATATAGGTTTATATAACCCTTAAAATATAAATTACTATTTATTAAAGGTTACATAAAAAATACAAAGCTCAGTTATGGTTTAAATCAGCCTTGATAAGGATTTGAGTTTCTGCTTAAATTTTAATAATTACTTTTAATATTGTGTGTTTTAGCAAGTGTTAATAGTTTTAAGTGTGATTTCATATATAATAAAACCGATTAAGTGACAGAGAAAGTATTGTAACGGCCGGTGACAGATATAATTTGACTCATGATTTCTTGTTAAACTATAAACTATGTTGATCTAAATACAAGGAAGTCTCTCTCTCTCTTTCTCTCTCTCTCTCTCTCTCTCTCTCTCTTTCTCTCTCTCTCTCTCAAACAATATTATCAAATTTATATTATTAAAGTGCTTATTATTATTATCATTATCACTATTACTACGCAAGGGAGATAGTTGATGTAGTAGGCATAACTGGCATCACACCAACAACACCACCTCACTCGCTGTCTCTTCCCCAAACCAGGTCAACTCGATCCTCTTATCTCAACTGCAAGGTAACACCTACTGAACCTCACTATTTCTCCCTTGAAACTATATTTATTACTATTATTATTTATTTTTCCACTGTCTCTCGCCCGGGTGCCTCTTTACCTCTTTCTCTTCCTCTTCTTCTTCCTCAAATGTTGGTGCCGTTTCTCACTCGCTGATTAACGCTAATACACTATCCTTCTCCTCGTTTGTGGTCTCAGTTTAAAAGAACAAACAAAAGTGGGACTGTTATTTTACAGCGTCATTGGAAAGTACGTAAGTGTATTAGGTATCCAATTGTTTTGCCAAGAAAGATGGTGAGCGAAATTATATAAGATCTTCATTCAAGGTCCAAAAAGAAACTAAGCTCTAGCTTCTATTGACCTGGTCATTTACGAGAAATTGAAGAATGAGTTTTCTTGTACAGGGTGTGGAGCACGGAAAGGCACCAGTCGAGGCTGAGTCCAGCGCATACATAAAAACAATTCATGCTGAGTTTCCTTTTCAACGAGTGGCGAGAGATATTCTGGGACCTCATTTTGAGTCATTAAGTCATAACAAATACATCCTAGTTTTATTACGTGTGTCGAGGCTTATACTCTGCGGAATATCGAGACAGAGACAGGAGGCAGGGTGTTTGTGCAAGAAAATGATGCCAATTTTTTTTTTTTTTTTTTCATTTTATAGAATGTCAAAGAAGGGTTGAGAGTTTAGAGAACGTTCTTGGGCACAAGGTTTACCATTGGGAGCCTACAATACGCTTATGTATTGCTGGCAAAACAAACAGCTCAAAAATGAAGTATGACAAAGTTACGTTAAAACAACCAGTTGGGATATGTAAAAATATCATTATTAGAAGGGTAATATTATGCGGGTATAGCTAACAGAATATATAATTTATCATTATTTTGGTTGGGTGAGATATGCGGGTATAGTTAACTTTTTTTTCAAATATAACAGACGTCTCGCCGCTCTTTTTCATTGAATGCAAGTAATGACCGTGGGATCAAAGGTTATTTCAGTTAAAATATAACTAGACATCGCGCGGCTCATTATATATTAATAAAACTTTCACCACTCTTTTTTTGTATGATACGTATTTTCCGCAGACAATCATCAAAATGAGACTATCTCGTCAAACAGGTGGCTCTTCTTGTTGTTTACAACTATAATATCTTGAGACTTATTCTGTTTATATTTTCATAATTTCTTATAAATATAAACGGACATCTCGCCGCTCTTTTCCTTAGAATGCAAGTAAAAATTGTGAGATTCGTTCTTTTAAAACACAACTAGATTTCGCGCGCTTCTCTTAAAAAATAACTAGACATCTTGCAGCTCTTAGTAAAAATTACTAAGATTGAAATTCGTGTGTGTCTGTCATTCAACAATTTAGCTAACCACCGTAACTATAAAATCACTAATCTGGTTTAAATAAAATTTAAATGGTAAGTTATAATTAGCCCATCGTTCGCCCCATATTAATTTTAACTTTTTGCGCCCATTGCTTTCTCTTCTTCATGAGCACAAAAATATTTTTGTTAACCCATATATTCTTCACAGATTTCACCCAAGCCAAGATTTAAAAGAAGTTAGAATGGTTTGTTAAAAGTAACCCTCAAGCATACTAAGAAGCATACTTCAGCATACTAAGAATGTATGCTGAAGTAATTAGATAATGTAAAGAAAACATAGATATAAATAAAATACGACTAACCATGTACATGTGTACATTACTTTGAGGGAAAATTACACAATAAAATCGGCCCAGTATTTTAGCTTGTATGTTCAGTCGACAGACATCAATTTAAAAAAAAAATGATTTTGGACTCAGGAGACCTTTAAACTTGTAAATCCATCAAAATGTATTTTTTGCGTTACACAATACTTTCTTGAATGAAATAAGGGAATGGAATAACGACTGTAACCCTATTATTATTGTATGTCAGCTTCAAGAATAAATGTGTTATGTTATTTGATATTTCCAGAAACCTCCATGGAATTTCGTAAATTACAATACAAATAATACAAATGGGATACAAGTAGTTGGAGGAAGAGATGACATACTAGTGGCTCTTTTAGCAGACAAATTAAATTTCAGGTAGAATTGACTACTAAAATTCAAAACTTATTAAAAAAAAAAACTTAGAAACAAAATAAAAATTAATTGATTTTCTTGTTCAAGGTATGAATACTTTGATCCTCCGGATAGAAGTCAAGGTTCGTCCTTAGTCAATGGGACAATGCCAGGAGTTCTTGGACTTATTTGGAAGAAGGTTATTATCCCGAAATGGGTATTATAATACTTATGTCAACTATTTCCTTTTTTTTTGCTTTCTTTTTCAACACCTTTATTTTGTCCCCGTAAACACCCCAATTCCGAGTCGGCCCCACCTACGTAAATGGGGAGATTTTTTTTAGATGTTATTCAATCCCAGAGATATAGCAGCAGAGACAGTAGCAAAAAGTTTTCTACATGAGAGGGACTCCACATCAAGTCGTAACCGATCAAAGAAGACAGTTTATCTCAAGTGTCTTCAAAAATTTAGCCACTCTCTGTGGATTCAAATTATGGCATCCTACCCACAATAAAATAAAGTGGTCAGGCTCATTACCTAGTGTACTGCTGAGAATCTAGTCAGCTCTGCAGGAAGATTCAGGAAGTATGAATCCTCAAGAATTCTTTGAGGATTCAAAATCAAAATTTTTTTTAAGCGCATTTTTTGTTCATCTACAAAACTATATGGAAGCAATAAAACAATAAAAAAGTTAAAAATAAGTCGAGTTTGACCGCCTGATAGAAAAGCAGAAGCCGGAAGAACTTCGCCTGATTGCATCATCCCGAAAAAGATTACCCTGAGTGAAGGAACCCCCGGGAAATCCAGGTATCGTCTACGGTCTAGAAAACCAGTATAAATGCGCCGTTCTTCTCTCCAGTCGTCAGTAAATCTATTGTTTCATTCACAGTCAACATGACTATGCACCATAACGCTGAAGATGCTTCCAGTAGTGGAAACGAAACGTCGGATTTCAAAGCTTTCGTGACGCGGATTTCACCGGAAAACCAAGCTGTTTATTATTTGTAACCTTGCCAATTTTTTCTTACCTTAACCAATTATTAATTTACCTTTCTTTAAGATTCTGTTACAACTATGTCATCTCTCTATTACTTATTTTATATTTAATATTATTTGTTTTAATTAGCTTATTCATAGATAGTGTATTATATTCAATAGCACCTCTCTCGTCACTAAAGCTATAGAGGGCTCTTAAAAAATGTTTTTAATTAAATAAATAAAACAATGTACATACTTCAATGTACTACCAGCGTTCAATATTTCATTAAATTGAAAGAAGCTTTTTTTTTAAATGAATACAATTTTATTTTAATTTTTTAAAGCTATAGAGGGCTGTTAAAAAATGATTGCTAATAAATAAATAAAACAATGTGCCTACTTCAGTGTACTACCAGCGTTCAGTAGTATTTCATTAAGCTTTTTTTGAGAGGAATACAATTTTATTTCATATTTTTTTTTTTTTATTATTCTATTTGTAGAAATAACTTTTTCCTTTCTTAGTCTGTTTGTGTTGTATGGAGTATAAGCTCATTTTTTTCTTATATTGGGGTGGAGGAAAATTGCTAAAATAAAAAGTAAATCCGTAGAAATCCCCGAGTTGAAGTGATAAAGTATTGAGACGTAGGAAGGTCGACACAATCATGTATGTCCCTTGTCTAGTACCGGCACCTGGTCTCGCCAATGGTGTCTTCTAGTCTTTGGTTTGTCATTCGACTTGCCTTTGGTTAACTGTTTGCATAGTGATTGGTATTGATATATCTGACTGCTGTTTAGCAAAGATTAATTGCTGGTAAAACGTTTAAAAGACGTGCTCAGAACCACGTATTTGTATTTAGAGGCTAATTAAGCAACTACCTCTCCTATTATCTATGTAAAGATATATTGTTAATATAATATAGTTTTTAATATATATTTATATTGTAAATATAAATATATATTGTATTTTTTTTAATGTTTTTTACTTAAACGTAAGCTAATTTATTTATTTTTGTTTGTATTTCGTTGTTTATTAGTTGCCTTATTTTTTTGTTTTTTATTTTTAACTTATTAAGAAAGGAATGGCTCCTAACACCTGCCCTTATAATATTATAACTGAGGTAATACCTGGAGACTACCTCTCCAATGAATTAGTCAGCTATTTCCATGCAGTACTGGAATCCAATACCCAATATCGCCCAAGGAACGTATTGTTATTTCATGATGAGTTCATGGAGCATATTGAGGCTGCAGGACCCGGAACTCCTCACCTCCAAAGATGGAGGATGGAGGTCTGGAGGTACCCGTATGCAATTGGTCACTGGGTACTTCTTCAACATGACGACCAAAAGGCTATTTATACGACAGCCTTTGCCTAAAAAAATCTCTCTGCCTCCCAAAAACTATATGAATGCTCTTTTACCTCACAAGCCTGTTCAATTTCATGGTGGGGTACAGAGGCAGGGTAACACTGTAGATTGCGGGGTAAGGAACCTGAAATGGAATGGCACAGGGAAAGAGAGGAACAAAGCGCCAAAAGTCGTAACAGTTGAAATCCTCCTCCACTTCGTATTTGAGTACAAATAATAAAGGAAAAAAAAAGAAAAATCAAATACCAGATCCAACCGTGAATTGACTAAAAGTGACCGCCTCTCTAAAGACCCATCTTCAATCTTACCTTCAACAATCAAAAATCAAAGTCCATTTCAGGTGTTTGTTTTACGAATGAGTCAAGCTCAACTCAAAGCTTACACGTGACTTTTTCCGCTATATCTTTTACTGGTTATATTCTTTTTCCACCTGCAGGCACCAGTGTTGAAAACGCCGGTGATATTACGAAAACAGTTTCTTCTGAAGCTGCTAAGAGGTAGAAGGAAAGGGAGAAAAAAGACAAAAAAAAAAAAAAAAAAAAAATGCCAGAAAACTGCAACGATGAATTCTTGCAATTCATTCGATCTCTGAAGTATGATCAGCGCTCCACACTCTCGCACATTTATTATCATATTTTCAGGATTTTCATGCAAAGAAGGTCTGTCCATTCACTCGCTAGATTGTGCTGGCATAATGAAAAGGGAGGAATATATTGGTGGGGGATTTTTCGCGAGGATCGTACATAGTCCTTAAGTTCATAAGTTCAATGTAATACTCTAATCCCTGACCTTGATACCTGAAACTAATAGGAAGGGGTGAATAGCCCTCTAACTTTGAGCCCTGAAGCCGCAAAGTAGTAACCACCATTTGGGGTTGACCTCCCGTGTAGGGAGGGAAGCGCCTGAGCTTTAATTAAAATCACATTCTTTCCATTGTGTTATCGTAATCTAGTCTAGTAAGATAATGTCACATGTATTTCATTATTCAAAAGACTTAAAATTGTGTGACAGTGTCTTAGTTTGTATACTACTTGCCTCTGGGTTAAGCCGTTAAGAAATAAGACATTTCTTTTGCAGGAAGTGGAGATGTTTATTGGTGACCTTACTGTGACTTATGAAAGAAGTTTAGGCGTTCAATTTTCCTTTTTAACATTGGCAGACAACGAAGCTTTCATAACACACGCCCCTGGAAAACTCAACGAGGCCTTCGCCCTCATAAGACCCTTTCATTGGAAGGTAAGACTCCATTGAATATTTTTCTGTAATATGTGTCTCTCTATTAGATGAATGTTGTAGTGAAATCCTATTGGACGTGTCTCATCTTACACATTCACAGTATCCATTAGAGTTAGCCATCTCAGCAGTTTAGATTATTCTTATTAAAAATAAATACAGGCCAACGTAGAAACTAAGTAGAAAATCAAGCTGCTCAAGTGGGATGGACAAAGAATAATAGCAAAATGATCACGCAGCGTCCATTTATTATAACCAGAGACGGGACGTTTATGACTTCTATTTTTCCATATCATGACCTTATTCTATGACTTTTATTATCCTGTTTTATGACCTCTATAGTGGCCAGGGAATTAAGAGCCCAGGCCTTTCACTAAGCTGGTGTAAGGATTTTTGTTCAAACTGCACTTTTACCTAGAACCGATCCACGAATGTTCAATTTAAAAATTTGCTTTAACAAAATAAAACCTTTTTGCTAAAAATTTGGCAAAAAAGGCCATTCTATGACGTTTATGCGTAAAATGGCTATTTTATGACAAAATCATATGACTATGACGTTTATGACTTTTTCCCGTCTCTGATTATAACCCTGTATTTCTGATATAAGTTCGACAAGGTTCTGTCAGAAGAAGGAAATATCAAGATAGATAAGTTGGCCCTCCATCTCCAATGAATTGAAACATAATTAAAAGAAAGACAATTGTTAGGGTAGCTGCAAAAAAAGCCGTTGCCTAATCTAAGACAGCAGTGTTATATTTAGAAGACTAATTTGTAATGTTCAACACCAAGATCAAGTTCCTCTACAGATTTTACTACCATCAATTTTACACAAAATAAGTAATAAAGTAAACTCTCATATCCACTTATACGTAAGTTAAATTAACAAAATTCTTTGATAAAATATTAAATACAAGTATAAAAGGAATACATGTCTCTCTGGACTTAAAGTGATTTAAATTTAAGACTGATGGCACTGAAACTATATATTATAAAATATTTATTCTAAAAGTACAAACTGACAGCCGTTTTCCAGCAGGCATTGCCTAAATCTAAAACGGAAGGAACGAAGAGCAGCCATAATTTCTACACTCCGGATGGATCCAACTGCCTCTCTGATTCTCCTCTCCTTTTTTTCCACTATTCGGACGATCTTTATTAACCATACCTTTAACCATAACCTAACTCACAAATAGAAATCAATGGGAGTCAAAACAGCTGATCTAGCTGGCCATGCAACTGGACCTTCACTCTAGTAATGTAAATTGTGTCTATTTACAAAAACGTTTGCGTTACGTTGTAATGGAGTTTAAGGTGAAAGTAATTTCACAAATCGAACACACAGAAGAATCTATAAATGAACTGCTCGTGAAATAAAATATTATTGATTTTAATAATCAAAGATTAAACATTTCTATTTTAGATACCTTTCAAATTTAGTGAAGTAAATGATGATCCTTATAATCCTAAATTAAATTGTTTATTAGGAATCTAAATCTGTAAGGATAAATTTGTTTTTAACACAGGTGTGGCCGCTTCTTATCATCACGATGGTTCTCTCTGGTCCCATTATATTTTCCTTGTTTCGCTTGTCGGACTGGGTAAATAAAAGAGATAACAAGGAATCTCTCTCAGACTGCATATGGCTTACTACAACCATTTTCCTCAGGCAAAGTGAGTCACTATTTTATTACTGAAAATATTTCAACTATTTCTTCACAGATAAACACTAAAACTATTCTGTAGGGCAATAAGCCCTAAAGACCGTTTTCAATTTTTTTATCGTTAATTGCGAGACTTACATTATTTTATCTATGTGAATTGTCGACTGTGAATATAATAAAAATCTAGAAAAATAATCAAAATTGTGTATTGAGTTAATAAAGATATCATGTAACAAGATGCATGATCAAATTAAATTTAAACTAACGGCCCTGAGACTAATTTAAAATGTTAAAACGTTAAAAATGATGTTACATATGCTAAAAATGAAGTGTTAGCAGGTGGACGTAATGGTGTGCTCCTTGGCCTGGTCGTACATAGGGCTGGAAAGCGCCTGCTCAGCCTATTCTGCTCCACACATGTATATTACGTCGCATTTCTGCTTAGTACCAAGCATGAGCACAGTGATGCCTTTCTGAACTCAAAATAGTTGGCAATTCAAATAAGGGAGGTTGTATCAAATAGGTTATGCCCATTTGCGATCCCTTTACGATATTTGTTTACATCTTACCTGTACCTTTATTTAAAGTTGAATAAAGTGTTGTGTTGTGAAGTAATTGAGAAGAAGATTTAAAGCAATTGTATGCTACTGGTGCCATTGATTGACGTAAAAGTGTACAAAATTAAAGTAGGTGAAATATAAAATTTAAATGAATGTTGGTCTCCAAAAACAAAAAAAAAAAAACGCTCAGCAAGACGGCTCTTAGTAAACTCAGCTCAGGTCGGGGATGCCGGTGTTATGGAAAGAAATGTGCTGTTCTGGCATCTGGTTTATGGGCTCTTAACTATATAATATGTACATTTTGTAGAGACCCAGAAGTAAATAAGATTTATTTGTTCCTTGTTTATTGCTGGAACAAAGGTATTCCGGCAAGATTCCAACCCACGACCCTCAAAATCTGTACGACTAGCTCAAACCTTTTCACATTTTCACACTTTGGTCAAGACTTTGTGGACTAACAGTGGCATTGATTCTATATGCGGAGCAGTATTATAAACTATCAGTTACAGACCCCCCCCCCCCCCTCTCCATCCCGATTTGGTAGGGGCTGCCATTTGCAAAGGATGGGTTCAATGTGCGCCGGGCCTAAAGAAGGGGTCCAAGGATACTGCTCTCAGGTACATCAGCACTAACAGGGCAGATGGATAAATAGAAGGATCCTAGACTTACACTTAAATACCTATTGTTTACGTAGGATTTAACAATTTTTTTGTTGTTAAATCCTAATTTTGTTGTAGATAGGATTTATACTCTTATCAAGAGCATTATATATCGAGTCATTAGAATCATAAAAAAATATTTTTTCTAAACTTTGAGGAAAGAGATTTCAAGAAATTTAGAATTACACGTAAACAAATTGTAATAATAATTTTTTCTTTCAATGTCAAAATTTGGTCAAGTTTCCTCTTGCAAGATTTTAGTAAATTGTATTTTCTTGGTATATGTTAAATTTCGTAGATAAGGCAATACTATAGATCTTCTTAAATGGAGATCTATAGTCTAATCTTAAGAGAAGCATGAGTTTTATGAAAAGTGACTTTTCTTCGATTATTTTGTGAGTACGCAAATTGGCAACCCATCCTCAGTATTATATATATATATATATATATATATATATATATATATATATTTTTTTTTTTTTTTTTTTTTTTATTTTTTTTTTTTATTTTTTTTTTTTAGGTACAGAATTATCAACAGATTCGATTAAAATCCGTTTAGTAATCACTGTTCTCTATATGGCAACCACGTATGTAATAGGAGACATGTATTCTGCCAACCTCACTTCTATGTTAGCTAAACCCGCAAGAGGTAAACTAAAAATCCTACTTTAACACTGTAGTATTCTATTATCAGCCATAAAAAGGCATTAATGTGCAACATATCACTATACTGTTCTAACAACTTTTATTATTCCAGAGAAACCAATTACTACTGTGGAACAACTTTACCAAGGAATGATGAGCCAGGACTTGAAGTTATTGGTAGAACGGAACAGTGCCTCTCACGCCATACTTGTGGTCGTATTAATTATCATAAACCAAAACCACTCACTTTTACTATAGTATCTTTTAAAGATGGAATCAAAGCTTAGGGAATTAAGTTTATTTTAATTATCAAGTTTCTCGCTATATAGGAAAAATCCTATAATAGTTTGTTAAAATGAAGTCATTCAAATATAGTAAAATAAGAATTAACAATATGTCAGCCAGATAAAAAAGCACTCAGTCGAGAAATAGTGCTTTGATTTATTTTGAGCAATGACGAACGACAATTTTCTGTCCGAATCTATGTACATATGTATATACCAATTTATTAATGTTTCTACAGTATCTAGAGGGCCGAAGGATAATACAGACAACTAGATAAGAGAATTAAGCAAGAATTTTGAAATATGTTTTAACTGTTAAACCTTCATTGGTCAATTTAATAATGAGACTGTTACCACCCAGCTCTAGAGCGTCATTTTCCTTAACAAGAGTCAAAATCCGTTTGTTTTGTCCTGTAAGGTATAGCTTAGCCTCATATGATATATATGTATATATATATATATATATATATATATATATATATATATATATATATATATATATATATATATATATATATATATATATATATATATATATATGTTTATGTGTGTGTGTGTGTGTGTTCTTCCACTTCGTAAGGCTACGTTTGTGAACCCAACTATTCACTGCTGATAAAGGTAGCCGATCATAGTGAGTTTTCATTTTCCTAAAGTTGAGAAGCAGTAATCAGCTCACTCGTTATGGACCTTAACCCATTAAAAAGATACCTTAATCGAATTATCCAGAGTCTTTAATTTGGAATAAGAAAATTATTTGTATAATAATTATGAATACATACAGAGTGACCAGGTGGAGTATACCATTCAATCCCCCTTAAACTTGAAAATAGAAAGCTGTACGGGATGATTATTTGAGCAACCTCAAGCTAAACGAAAACTTATCTTTGCCAACACTCCTTTATGGTGATAAACCACAAGTCCTCATCCTATACTAAACGATCTTTTTCCTTACTACCGTCCGTAAAATCTCTTTCCCTTTTAAAGATGACTTTTGTTCGTTTATTTGCTTAAAATAAGCAGGATGGTACCAGAAACGGTATTTAACTGGATTATCGATAAGTTATTGTCTCCAGAAAGACCCCCGATTTTAAGAAGTTTAATGTTGATAACGTTTTAGCTAAAAGACAGATGGGGGCGATACCAGCTTTACACAAGAAGTGAAAGAGATTGCCGTCTAGCCCTTTATCACACGGATGATAATTATCCTTTGCACTCATTCTATCTTTACTCTATTCTTCTTAAACTTCAATGCATCGTGCCAGATGGAGACATCGTAGAACATCATAGGCACTATAGCACCTTTATACGTAATAATGCTATGTGCGTCTGGTCCGATACCTCAGCAGCTTGCACCCGTCCCCTTCCACTCAGATCCGGTCCCCTCAGGGCCTCCCAGAGCTCTCTTTGACCACATTGATCCCCCATGTGTAAGTGATTCCCTACCGTTTGGTCCAGGTTCCGTATCAAGTTTCCCCTGCTGCGGTATCCCGTCCACTTGACAGAGCGTTGTATTTACAGTTCCATCTACTCACATTTTCCTTAAGGGGACAGGGAAATCGGGTCCGACGAAGAGGATTACACTGTCGGTTCGCAGGGCAAAGTATTGGGAGGCATATAGTTTCCCCACTTTTCTACCCGTCGGATGGAATCTTCACCCAACCATCATGTCCGGATTCACCTCCAAAACGTGACCAGGAACGTGAATTTCACAACCGGGTTTTCGGGCCGACAGGGAGTGGCCCCGACTTAAGGAGAGACCGGCTTGTCAAATCGCCCCTTTAGAGAGCCCGGATAGGTGGACGGGAGTGTTTAAAGGTGGGGGGGAGGAGGTTTGAAATTTCAGCTGTTTTTTTTTTTTTTTAAAAAAAAGCATATTTAGAGATATTTTTATAACTGAAGACATTTTGTTTGTTTGTTTAGAATGGTACAGGAATTTACAAGAAGATCTGGGAAATTATGGAGAGCCAGAATACGAACCTAATTAATTCTACGGAAGAAGGGATGAGAAAAGTACGAAGTAGAAGGAATTACGCTCTAATCGGTGGAATAAAGACCTTTGACTATGACTCCCGAAGATTCGGTTAGTGTAGATGGTTTGAACTAAAATTATTAGAAAAAAAAAATAAACAGGTCAAGTGTGTGCTAGTCAGCACACAGCGAGGGTCCGTAGGCCACACTATGTAGTGTTTAACTGTAAAGTGTATAAACAGTTTTTTTTTTAAATGCTAAAAAGCTTACTTTGAACTATTCTAAGGGTCTGATATTCTCAAATCACACTCTGATAAAGTATTTTTTGCCACTGAACCGGACTACAACCATATAAATACATCGAAAAGACCATAATTATAAAAAAAAACCGTATTTTTTCAATAAAAAATAAAATAATATTTTTGTTCGAAATTCCCAAAAAGGGGTATCTTTACTTTTGGTCGAAGAATGTTCAGGAATTTTTTCAGATTTTTTGCACTTCACATAAGCGAGATAGAGGGGGGGGGGGGGGGACACGTTACACACCCACTTCAAACTTGCCTACGCTCGCCCTATCAAAGTTTTATCCAGAGAATTATATATTTTTGTAATCAGCTCGACGTACCCTTTCATATGATACCCCTCAAGGTGTCAAAAAAAATATAAACATATTTTAACCCTTAAGTTTTTTTACCCTAATTTTTTTAAAAAAAAAAATTTTTTAAGCCCCTATATTTTTAAAATATGTGGGTTGGCACAAGACACATACATGCCAAATTTCAAAGTGAATCGGATGAAAGGTGTAGCCGTGAGAGCACGCGACAGGACGGACGGACCGACACACGCAGAAAAATATAAGGGTCCTTGGTTTTGCCTACGGACCCTAAAAATGTATTCTAATATAATTATAAGAAATGCTCTATAATGAGTTACGAGTTATTAGAGAGCCTATAGTGGGCTGTGTGTGTATAAATCAGGTAAACATATATTTTAAAGTAATCACAAAAGAGACGTGTGTGAAATGGAATACTCAAAACCTTTGTTGAATTAAACATTTAGGTGAATTTATTATGTACTTAAAATGCCTAACTATATAGTTGATTAAACTGATTGTAGTAAATAGGTAGGCTCGGTATAGATAGGCTCCTACTGATTTTTATATAAAGTGTTTGGATTTAGAATATTTAAAAATTGTTTTGATAACTAGGAAGTCTAATCCAATCGTATGTTGAATTTACTGAACTAAAAAATAAAAAATAATAATGAAATGAACAGTACAGGAATTTAATGCGGTTCAGTAATTTAGCTTTTATTGCATAAAACCCACACAGAAGTGTGTCTACACATTTGCTAAGGGGGGGGGGGGGGGGGGTGCTTCGAGTTTACTTTGATGCAGTGTGAGATACGTCACATCTGTAGCCCCCCCCCCCTCCATCCACAACATGCAATATTATGGATATTAGAAAAATTACCTATAATTATTTTATGTTTCAGGTGCTCAAAATTTTCATATTAGTGAAAAATTGTACACAAGATATTCAGCTATAGCATTACAGATTGGATGTCCCTTTATAGACAATTTTAATAAAGTGTAAGAAATTATTCATTCTAATTTGATGATAGACTCTCCATTTCGTGTGGATATCGCCACCTTATTAAAAAGCACCCTAAATTTCCTAATTTACATCAATACAACTCTTCTACAGATGAAAATATACAAATCACGCACTAGAACATTCTAATTAAGTCCATATAGCCTACCAAAATGTCAGTTCTTAATGTTAAACTTGTTTTTTTTATTATGTTTTTTATTTTATTTGGGTTCTTGTATTCTTTTTTTTGTAGTTTTTTTTATTCTTGTTAAACTGATTTTAACATTTTGGTTTTTTCTATTCTAATTTTTCAACATGCATTTTTGTCTTCCAGGAGGTCGTTCATTTAGTCTTAGGCCTTCTTCGGACCTCTACGATTTTTATAATTACTATATTTCAGAGCCATTTTTCATTGTTAGTCATATGCAATACTAAGCACGTTCTCCTATAGTCTAATAATCTAAAATTTTGATATTATAATCGAAGTTTTAAGTTCTCTTCTCTATAAGTCCTGACTGGGTAATAAATAGCTTTAACAGGAATGTCCAATAATTTATACCCTGGAACTACCTTTGGCGCCGATGAATGAATAAACATGAGTTCGTAGACTGGTATTATCGTTTTGCAAAACATTACTATATGCTCCTTCAGCTATATTGCACTCAATCTGAACACTTTCAACAGGTGATACGTCTACAATATGTTCAGCTTCCAAACAGGAACATTTTAGTTTTTTCATGACAGAATAAAAACCCAACAGGGACCCAATAGTATGAGGTTTGGAAAAATCAATTTCTAAACAAGACTTTATTTCGGTTTAATTATAGCCAGTAAAATTTATGACTGCGATAGAATAATTTTCATCGTTTAATTCAACTGGTGGAAAAATATCTGATACGAGCTCAGAACTAGTGTCTGTTAGAGTGAACGTATAATTCATTCCTGACTGTCAAGTAACTTAAACATCACCATTTAAAGAAATGCAGACAAAAAAATGTATCAAATTATATTTATTATTTATAAATATACATAATTTTAGAAAGAGAGTTATTCACACTCTTAAACATTTATTGTATTTAAGAAAATCACAGAATTTTAGGTTTCCTATCAACTGTGTTCTTTTAACAGAATTCTAAGTACTCATTTTTTTAATTGAATTTATTATTATTTATTTATTTTTTTAGACTGATGAAGTTATTTGAATCTGGGATTTATTCTAAAATCACGCAGGAAGAATACCACAAGTTAAGAGAGAGGCAAATAAATGAAGACAATAAAAGTCAAGATAATGCTCCAGGTAGCTTAAATAAACAAGATGACGATTCAAGACTCACAGCTATGAACATGAGACTTCTCCAAGGAGCTTTTTATCTGCTGATAGCTGGCCATCTCATATCAGGTATTCCTAACTGATAGACGTGTTTTAATGTAGCTCCTAAGCCTGCTTTGCATTGAATTACATGAGTCTTTCTCAGGAAAGATTAAGGTTATAGTTTGAGCTAAAGTTTAGCTGTAATTCGGATAACACCAAAGCCTCATTTAAGTAGACACAGTCATTTAAATATGATTCCTACGAAAATATAGATACATTTTAAGGTCTGTTTATTTTTAATCTTAAATGAAGCTATCGTTGCGAGCTTCTGCCATTTAAGAGAATTTGCAACTTATCTGTTTGCCTGCCTGAAAAGTTTACGGGTCTGATGATAACGTGAGTAAAAGTTGACTGATTCTGTTGAAGTTAAGTGTTCATGTACCTTTTACCAATGCTCAGGCTACATTCATTGGACAGCGATATATAGCATGGCGTCCAATTTCCAAACTCGTGTAAACGTATGCTTCAAATTTAGGATGGATAAATACTCTAACTTCAACGATTCGATTAAACAAACCTTTTCTAAAAATAAATTTGACTAAGAATTGCGTGGCACTATCATTGAAGTTCTAAAATAAATATTGAATAAAAATATATGATCAATAATGTAATCTCATAGTCCAAGATGATAATTGGAATGGAATAGACGGTAGTGAAATGGGGGTTCAGGGTTCAGCTTCCTTTATCGATTACCCTGTACTAACAACCGGAGGACCACCCTTGAATACTGGATAAAGGGAGAATAAATAAAGTGGTTAATACAGAAAATCAAAGTTCGATTTACTTGTAATAATAAGAGAACTTAAAGTAATATAAGATAGATTGGACCATGTTTTTAAATATTAGGATCAGCTATTATTAAATTAGAATATTTATCCTTCAGGTTTTCAGGCAAAGGAGAAGTATATTAGTATGGTAGGGACAATCAAAGCATCCGTATGAAGATCTCTCGGATAATCTGTTCAAGAAAGAAAATTCAATGTACTGTACATGATACTTTGCCTTTAACTCATATCACTGAGGATTGATTAAGTTTGAGTAATTAAAATATATTGTTAACTGTCGTTTACTTGGCGTGAGACGATTTTGACAAGGATGGGTATTCGATTTGGATTTTGTTTGTAGACTCCAGGTTTTATCTGTTTCTCTGGAATAAATACACGTTTATCGTCCTAAAATTCCAAATTTAAGTTCGGAGCTCACTTTTCGTGAGCCTTGCAGGCGAACGGTTAAGTTAATGCTGTTCAACGAACTTACTGTGCCTCTGTAACAGAAACAAGCATACAACATTTCAACCAAATAGGTCATCATTTACTTAAGGATTGTCACACGTGTAAACATTACTGACAGGCAAATAAACAGAGAGAGTGCATTTATTTCGGGTTCGTAGGTCATCCTCGAAAACCCTTTTGCCGAGGGTGATGTGCCTCTCTGTCAGTTTGTGCCGAAGAAATTCTTGACATTACATGGATGCAAGTACACCATTGTGATTTTTTTTTATTTGAAAAGCTCGCTACACTCGCTTCGATTAATTTTTTTAGTTCCGGGGGGGGGGGGGGGGGGGTTACACCTGAAGACGCAGGCCACTTAGGTGGGCCCATTGAACAAACCTGGGTTAGAGACCGACATCTTCACACACTCGTGTGAAGATGTCGACGATTAACCACGACTCCCCTCCTAGTTGTATTACATCCAAGAGTGTCATCAGTCATCATCATGGTTTCCAGGCCGAAACCTGGTGGCGCCACTCTTTCGAGGAGCTTCCCACTTGTTTAAACAATGCTGGGTGGACATTGAGCGAGGGGCCCGGTCCGGGAATCGAACCCAGAGCTGTAGTCAGAAGCGTTCACCCATCCATCAACTGACCCTGCTCGAGGCTGCTAAACTTGCCTTATCGCAAGGCGAGCACTCTAGCCTCCGAGCCACCCAGCCCCCCCCCCCCCCCCCACCAATATCTTACGTTTTAACGTATTGATTTAATAAAACTTGGTCTAAAATACTATTGAATCATTCATATAATATTAACTCAACTATAAATTTTTAATAACGGTATAAAATAGCTGGGGGCCGTGTAAATTAGTTGCACGAGAATAGGTATTAGTTAAACACCAAAAGAAACAAGTCAAAACTTGCAAGAGAACCAAAAAATAAATTTAAATTAAAATTATTGAGGATATTCTCGAAATAACCTCAAACCTAGGCAGACGATTAAATAAGTAAAACCAGTAAACTGAAGACCTGAAGACTAGGTATAAAAAAATAAATAATTAAAAGGCCCAATGAAAAAAGGTATAATTAAATCAAATGTCTAATAAAATGTCCAAGAAGAAAAAATAGAATTAAACGCATGTGACAAATCAAAGTTCATTTTTAAATGACGGATTATAAAAAATGCTAAGAAAGAAAAGCTGGTAAATTTCAAAAAATAAATAATATGGTGCAGAAGGAATAAAGATTAAATTAAATGTCCAGGCGAATCTAATTGAATTCCAAAGGAAGATTAATCATAAAAATTAGCTAGATTTAATCATATAAATGAGAGACAGAAGGTTAACAGAAAGAGACGGACCAAATGAACGTAATGAAAAAAGAAAATGATAATTAAAATTATACTCTTCATGTATCAACGATCGAAAAGTGTCACGAAATAAAGGCTTTATGTAACTCCTAAGGCATCATTCTTAGGTAAGTCTATGGGAAGAAGACAAGACTTAGCACAACCTGAAGCATTGAAAGTACGGCACTTCTTTAGATTGTTACTCCCCTTATATAATAAACAGAGGGGAGTAACAATCTAAAGAAGGTGTACGGAATGTTCTTCTTTAGACTGTTACTCCCCTTAAAAACCAGAAGTGTGATATTCCTTTGTCCCAAAGTACATTGGACTAAACATCCCTTTGTCTTAATAGTTATTAGTGTAAGTCATTTATATTCTAAAAAAACTTAGGGGAGTAAAAATCTAAAGAAGTACCGAAAGTAACGGTAGGGTCGGTTTTGACAGGAGTCGGGCTCATAATGATGTTCATGTATAGTATGAGCTTCAAAATAGTCTTTCTATTGTAGCGATCATAGATTTATCTTCTTTTGTTGGAAAATTCCTTTATAAGTGCCGAACAGAGAGCCGAATGATTATCCCAATTTAAGACGAAGGTATTTATTTGGAATAAAAGTCCTGTTGTTTGATAAAGGTTTTTTTTTTACATCAAAGCTTTCGCCCAGGGAACCTAAGCTTCATCAGTGATAATCTACAAATACATAAAATAGAAAAATAGATAAAGATACACTGAAAATTAAGAAAAAAAAAAACAAAAAAACAAAAAAAAAAAAAAAAAAAAATGCAAACAGAAAATACAAAAGAGTTTGTGGGTTTGGAGCATTGTTTATAAGTGAGTTTGTTGTCATTAGTTTTCTTTATTTTTATTTTTTTTGTTGAGAACAGGAAGGGCATTGTTTTCTTCAAATTCTATGGTGAATTTAAGGTTTGGGTGGTAATATTAAAGGTTGTAAGGAGTGAGGGTTTACAATCTTTATTAATTATGAAAAAAACCATCATCTACGTATTTTTTTTGACAAATTTAATGTTTGTTTCCACTCACTTGTTGACTTCCATCGTAACCGTTCAGACATTATGTGCAAATTTGTTTTAGTTTTGTCATAATTTATATTACTACGTTTTTATTAGTTTGCTTTCTTGTTTGTTGTTTGTTTGTCCAGTACAAATCTTGCAATCGATTTTTAACAAACTTGCCGAGTAGCTTGACATTTGAAATTTTTAGAATAGCTCAGAACACGATGACAATGCATTATTTTAATACTTTTAGCCATCTTTCAGCAAAATTTGCTGTATGGAATGTTAGTTCGGAAAAAATCCGCAAGATATTTTATTTTAAATCAAATTATAATTACTATTTATAAAGGGAGACAGACAGAGAAAAATTGACTTCAGCGCCGGACCACGGACCTCCCCCTCATATCAAGTGTGCGGGAGCTCTAACCAATTATAATTACAAGTGTATTTCTCAGTCTAGTTCTATTGTCGTTTGTTGACTTTTAAGACTTGTAGAAACATTTGAAAGCTTAATTCGGGATTAGGTATCGATAATCGTCAGAGGAAGGTATTCTTCAGTGTAGCTTAATTGGTTAG